>JASGCC010000323.1:0-222361 GCA_030067915.1 Hydractinia echinata | reverse complement strand
AGAAATGAGAAACAAAGAATTAAAGACGGTGTTAGTATTCTCGGACTTTTAATTAAGAACTTTCACTCTTTCTTATTCAAACAAACAACACCATTTCTTTCCCTTGCTAAACTTAAAAATTCCGGCAAACAATCTTCAATGTTGCACTGTTGATGCTTTAGGAGTTTATCACATTCTGAGTATGAATAGATGTTATTCTACCTTGCAGTTGTGGGAATGTCAATATCGAAAAGGAGATGACACTGGCGATACCATAAACATACTGAAATGAGAAAAGGCAAAAGTCATAGCTTAAAATCCTCATTATACTTATAACGTTAAAAGAAGACGAAAATGAAACTTACCATCCATATGGCAGGATCGGGATCATTTAACTAAAACAAAATGTTTCCTTTGTTTAATGTTTGCTGCCAAATTTTTGTATGTTAAATTAAAGGGTATTTCCACTGCTACAATATATTGTACACAATTTTATATTCTTGTACAAGATATTGAACAGATGTAACCACGACGTACAATATATTGTGACTTCACAAGCGTGTTTAAATCAAATCAGTTTGATTTGAAGAAACTAGTAGCAGGTTCCTAATGAATTAATTTTAAAGATTTAAACACCCTTTTTTTCATTATAAAAACGAAGTGAAGTATTTGTATCCTTCTTGCACATAATTTTATAGAATTACGCTAGTTACTACATTTAATTGTACAATACAGCATACAATATATAAACTACCCTTAACCCTGCTGGTGCCCGTCCCATACATATACGGGATAGCCACAGGCGTTTTACAGGCCCGCCCAGCCACGTTACAAGCAATTTCAACAAACTGTTTTTGCTCAGATCTAGTAGCAAGACCAAAACAAAGCGCTTTTTGGTGAAATTTCGGCCCTTTAAAGTCAATAATTCGTTCAAAAAATCTCTCCGCAAATTTTTCCAAGTCCGAGACGAGCTTTTTGACAAACGGACCGCACCACGAGGGTTAACAAGAGTTTTGTGATGAATTCATGCGTAATCATTTCTTTCTCCAACGCTACTCAAGATAACACTGATATAAAATGTTTACATCACGACATCAAACAAAGCATTTACATTTGAAACCAATTCGAGAGATGATTCGACTTTGAAAGCTGCTGTGTATTAAAAATTAGAACATGGATCTTGTTAGTTTGTATCACTACAGTTTTCTTACTTTTCACACAACAACAATGCCGAACTGTTGAAAAATATTTCATATTAAGGTCTGAATAAACTATTCCAATTAATGTAAGTTTTAAGAAGATAGGAGAAAACGTTCAACCTAGGTTAAAGAAGGACAATCTGTCTTTTCTTTTTTTCAGTGCAAGTTCTTGTCAGACTTCAAAGATCAAGTATTAATGTGTATGTCAAAATATTAAAAAATGTTTGGGAACATTTTTTGCTTGTTTTTGTATTTTACCGTAAACAATAAAAATGTAAACACGTCTTTTATTTTTCTTAACATCACCTAAAAAGGCAAGACGACAATTGAAGGATCTTTCGAACGTGTGGTCAAACGTAAAACTATTCGCTTGTCGCGACTAATATCATATTGTAAGTGTAAATTGTATTGTTAATATGATATTAATATGATATCACGGTAAAATACAAAAACGTTGAAAAGAAACAAGGCTATCCGATGCAATGTCATAGTGTCTATCCAAAGGGCTACATTGTTTGGGAGTCGTTTAAGTTTGCTAAAACAATACAACGCATTACCTGTAAAAATGTGGCAGTAACGAAGAAGATCGCCATCAATCCATTTAAACTTCGCCAAAGAAGCATTCCTTTCGATTGCGATGTCATATTATCTTGTAAATAAAGAAACATTTTTTTAGCGAACCTTCATCACTGTAGTATAACGAAAAAGGCTATTGGCATAAAATTCTTTCTTGACAGCTTTTAAGATAAGCTAGGTTTCCTATAAAAAACAAATTTGGAGACTCCTAAGGCGGCGGAAAAAATTATTTTACATAGAGAACAAAATGTAGGAGAGAAAAATTAGCGATCGACTAAAATATTTATTTTGGATAAGAGGGTCTGCTGTAGATGCAAAAATAAACGAGAAACAAGGTCAGTTAATACGTAATTTCCAACATCGAATACGTTGTAAAAATGCATAACATAAGAATTATTATTATCGAAATAAACATCTGTAAACGTCAAGAAACTCACAAAGGAAGCTTCATAAGAAAAAAAATTGTTAATAAGCTTATCTCTTGATCTCTCTCTACAATAACCTTAAAACTTCGAGCTTGCAGAAAATTTTCATTTTTCATTATCTCTGAAAAGTAAGTTCATTTTCTTTATACTTTTTATTTACACCAAACTGGGCAAAGTTAAATAAATAACCAGGCTAGATTCAAAATAGATTGTTTTTATCGACAAAAACATGATAAGGATTTTTGAAACATCTATGCGAAATATTTTTTTCGAAACATATTCACAAATCATCGCAATATTGTCACTATTGTCTCTATTTCTCACATTCTTCAGAAAATAGAAATTGAGGAAAATCGATTTTTAAAAACTTCTTTTCTCTGAGGTGTTAAAGAAAAATGTCAATGGAAGAAGCTGAACTGCTCTCTTTTATGTAATTTACCTCATCTTTTATGTAGTTCAGCTACTCTTATGTAGTTCAGCTAGTCTTACATAATTATATTTCTTGCAGAACAAAGCCTCTGGAAAGGGTTTGTGTTGATTCACTGCGCAGCTTGCTTAGCAATGATATTCTACGTCATTTTGTACTATGGTGAGATAATCAAAACAGACATCAATATTCTTCACAATGAAGAAGGCCGGTAAGTGTAATAATCTTCTTTAGGCTTATGTGAATTAAATACAACTGCTAAAGTATACCGTTTTAGGGGTTGATATTTTTTGGTATGACGTCACGTCTGTTGTCATGGTGACTAATCTGTTAACAGGTGGTAAAGAAAAAATAGACAAAAAGTTCTTTTTTCTTCAGATATATCCTAATTGACAGTTCCAATGTCATATTTAAAGTAGAGTCGGGAAGAGTAAAATGCAGTTAAATGGAAATGAGCCTTAAGATTAAAAACGCTGTTTTTTAGAGAGCTGTCTGGTTTAGTCATTGTTGATGTGTGGTTGGGTATTGTATTGATTGTTGCTCTAAGAAGGTTTGAATTTTATTATGTTTTTATTAAAGCTTTCACGTATGCCAATTTTATTTATCCACTTACATTTTATTCTAAGAACTTTAACTATTGTATGTTTACCAACCTTAATGAACAAGCGGTCATGTTGACCGGTCCTCATGTTTTCTCCAGAGTGCTATTTAAACCCTTAGAACACGAATCCGTTTTTAAAAAGTCTCTTATTTGCCCAAATGATATTTAGCTTTCAATAATTTAAATTGCAATTGATGGTCAAGGAAAACACCTAAATGGTTCTTTTTGATACCGTTGGGTAGTCCAATTCATTCTCTTTCTAAAACATGGGAAGCATTTTCATAAAAATCTAGCCCTCAGCCGTTATGGTGCTCCAGTTGTGGACTGCTTCTGCCAAGTTTTCGACCATAGATCTTAGTGATCCGTGGCCTAAAGGTTTATATTTTGAATCTGAACGCGGTGCTTTGGATAGTTGGCAACCCAATAGAACGAATAGTGTTGTTTTCTTTTTTAAAAGATTGACTGTCACGACAACCGTGAATGAGCGCTCTCCGAAAGTAAATGCGTGCGTCTAGCTTCTTACTCGAATCGCTGAAGAAAGTTAAAATTTTCAACTCCATGTATGTTATATAACAATTATAACGTAAAAACCCACCGCACTTTTATTTACAAAAATTTTACAGTTGAGTGACCAAGCTTTCGTAAAATTCAAGCCCTGGCGAATTTTCTATCAAGATAAAAGGAAGAAAGCAAAGTTGTCATTGTTAGCACCTCTCTTACGTAAGACTGAGCTCTTACTATATTTTACAAAATTATATTTTTATTTTGCGTTGAGAACAATGAATAATGGGCACTTATTCCTGTAGGTAAAAAATCTAAACAACAGACCGCAGAAGTAAAACAAATCAAATTAAATATTCACTTAAAACTGGTGATTTTTTTTAAAAATTAGAATATACTTAAGAAAATTAATTTCAATATCTTTCGTATCTTGTGCTTCTAAAACAACTGTATACGTTTTAATAAAAGCTATCTTACCCCAAATTACCCCAAGTCATCTATAATGATATTACAAAGGTAACTTCACATACCGAAAATGTTATTTTTTCTTTCTTGGCAGATGTTGCCACATGTATAGGAAAAACGACATTGATGACGATGATCTTTTGTAAATTTTCTGTCAGCAGCGAGTTGAGACGTTTAAGGTGAAGGGAACAATATCATCATCAACACATTTGGCCTGATATCAGTATCAGTTTGTAGTGATAATACACAGATTACATTTGCAACAGTTAGCGAATTTGTATTTATAGATCATGTATAGAACGAATATATAAAAAATTGAATAAAAAATGTGTTTTTTATTTTCACGCAGGAATCTTTGGACTATAAACTTTTTTTCAAGTACGCAAAATAAGACATATTACAATTTGAGCAATTAACTGTTTGCCTAAAATTTAATTTTGCTTGTAGATTTTCTTCTTCTTTTTTCCTAGAATAAATATACCGAATACAATATTTTGTCCTAACGACGTAATTTCTAAATCTCAGCCTCCATAAACAAACCTGTAACATCCATTTTTATCTGGTGCTTAAACCTTCAAAAGCGGCGTGCATTGGGTGGAAAAGTCATCAACAAATCTTGATCTGAATTAAGCATGGACTTAAGTTATTCACTGCTAACAAAATTTGCAAACCACCCAGAAATTTTCAACCTAGTTTTTCTTTTCTGTTGCTGTGTTATTCTTCTCTAAAATAAGGAAAAGACAATCGTTGCATCCCTGTATTTTTAGATGAAGTCAAAAATAACATTCAATGTCGGAAAAAAGGGATTCTTTGGGATTAAGACTCACTGATACTGGCTCATAAACACCCCCGTCTTTAAATTCTACTATGTAACTATACATTTATAAAGCGACATACGATGGGAATGTTAAAATAAGTAATACAAGAGTTCCCTTCTAAAAAGTCACAAACAACACAAAACAATTAAATAAATACAGATATATCGTCATAAACTAAATTCAGTTGAACAATTTCCTTTCCAGGCAAAAGACTATTATTTCGAAAATTTCAAGTTGATTTTTCTATAAAAAAGTTTATTATTTGTTTAGCGTTGATAAACTGGATCCATTCGCATGGGTGATGGCATCAACAGCTGTATTGACACCTGCATTTGGTGCTTTATTATTTTGGTTAACTGTAAACACATCGAGCCTTCCGCAACACTGTAAAGGAATATTGCAAAGGCATCTTAACTTATGAAGTTCTACACAGTTCGCCTTCTCACGGAATCGTGAATTACGCATTGTAATTTCATCATACGAAAAAACACGAAATTAGTTACTAGGTATTCAGAGTGCTAGTTAGTATAAATCAACAACGCAATACCTATGTGAAAGAATCATTCGAAGACTCTATTCTAGTTCTTTTAATTCTACCTTCTCTGGTATATTTTTTAATATAATTTATTCAACAATGTTTTACAACGAAAGAGATAAGAATTCTCTTCTTTCTTCCCCTTTTATTTTCACGCCTTTTATTCTTTCGCATTACAAATTTTCCTTCACTCACATAATCCTTCAATTTTCGCAAAGTTATGTTTGGGAAATGTTTCTAATTAAATAATTCCGAACACTGTAGGGCCTGCTATATAAAACAAGATACAAATTTTTTCATCATAATTAGCTGGCAATATCAGAATCATTTTAAAAAGTCAATCATAAAAGCTTGATTACTGTGGTCATGTTATCGACATAAGCGGTTTTCTTCAACAAGCAACGTTTACTGCAGACCGTACATACTAAAAAGGGTAACACCCTAGAACAAGCTAGAACAACCTGGAACGATCTAGAACAACCAAGAACAACCTGAGAACAAGCTAGAACACCCTGAGAACACCCTGAGAACAAGCTAGAACAAGCTAGAACAACCTAAGAACAACCTAGAACAATCTAAGAAATATAACAACCAAAAATATAAGACTATCTCTGTATCGATTCTGTAAATAAATCTGGGTTTCTAACAAGAATATTTCCGCCATGTTTCCCTCTCGCCAAGTTATGGGGGATTCCCTTAGTTTAGTACAACAACAGCATTAACCGTCCCGATATTTTTACCCCTAAAGTCCAATATCAGCATTTAGCTAGAACAATAGCAAGTTATTGCATTTCTTTATTATATTGAATTTTACCATTTTATGTGAACCCCCCGGTCTTACGACGATACAGTTCGCTGCATCAAGGAAATCGACTTCTTTCTGTCTCGCCACATTCGAAATGTTTGAAATGAATGGAAAGAAGGAAAAATATTTTTTTTTTTTTTCATTCAAATCAGTTTTCAGAACACAGAGCGTTTACGCTATTCCGCACAGAATTCTCATTTCATTCGCTGCCGGTTCTCCGGTTGTTCTCTTCGTTTACTGTCAGCTCTCTGATTGTTCTGTGAAACTGGTGGTTATACCTGGTTTTGTCTTTGGGTAAAAAAACCTTCAAAAACGCCTGTCGTTTAAAAACAACAACAATGAATGGAAACCAGGTCACCCATTTTGTAGCGAGATGTCGAAAACACACATTCGATACCCATTTCATTACTAAGCATTCAAGAAGGTTTTTTAAAACAGTTTTAGTTAAATGGCGTCTTCTGATGATGAAGATTTGAAGCACGTATCATTCAACCAAAAGCAAATCTCTGGTCACGTTTGCTATTACGACTATTCCTCGTCATTAGTGACCCTGTCATTCCAGGCTATTAATTGCTGCCTTCTGGCTCCTCGAAACTTAGGAGATCGTTTAAATTTTTTGTCGAAGAGCTATGTACAGGAGCCAACTTTAAAGGTAGATAATTAACTTTGCCTGTCTACCTCGACGGTCCAACTGACGTATCTTTTCGTTATTCATTCAGCAGATGTTACAATCACGGCGCTTCTTAGGCTTGAATTTTTTTTGTACACGCTTATAACCTCAATCGCTCACAAAAAACACGCAAAGGGGATTACCCGAATTTAACTCTAGCAGCATGATCTTTTAGGGTGTTTTCAGATAGGTCTCGCTTGTCCTTAGTTTATTCCAGTTTGCTTTCCAAGTTTTCTTAGGTTGTTCTAGCTTGTTCTAGCTTGTTCCAGGTTGTTCTTAGGTTGTTCTAACTTGTTCTAGGTTGTTCTTAGGTTATTCCAGATTGTTCCAGGTTGTTCTAGCTTGTTCTAGGGTGTTACCCTTTTTAGTATGTACGTACTGCAGACTTGGTTGATTTCCAGCTAAATTGTTGTTTATTGGAAAAAAGCTACATTAGACGTCCGTTAATTCGAATGCCGCTTAATTCGAACTTTCCATTATTTCGAACAAATTGCCAAGTCCCTTGAGTTTGGTTTAATAAAGTCTTATATTTTGAGCTGCTTAATTCGAACTCCGCTAATTCGAACATTTCGCTAATTCGAACAATTTTTTAGTCCCAAGGCTACATTATGCTCGTTGATTCAAACTTTTGTGCATCGATATATAAAATCTTATGGGAAAATAAAAAAAACGTTTTCATTTTTATTCATTTTTATTGCATCAATGGTGGCAAAATTTCTTTCAATTTATCAATTAAATTGGCATTCCAATAAAATGAAGTTTACAAGGAATTTGGAGGCCTTGCACATCGCCAAGAAAACAACGTTAAAAGATTTTTATAAAAAAGTTGTAGTAAAGTTGTAATAAAGTTATATTAGCATAAAACCTTTAACCGTTTATTAAAATTCTTATTTTTTTCTGAACTTCCGATAATCCGAACATTCGTTTAATTCGAACAAATAATTTAGTCCCTTGCGTGTTCGAATTAACGGACGTCTACTGTAAATAATTTATAATACTAACTTGACATTTTTAAAAAGAGATTATTTATTAGCTTAACTTAATGGTCTGATTTACTCAACATATCGATGTGGAGTCGGATCTCTTAGAATTTTTATAATGGATAATTTAGGAAACAACACTGAGAAAATTCGCGCGAAAATTGATGCGATTAACATCATGGTCTGTTTATTCTATCCTGCAAACAATTATAGCGCATCGTAAAATAATAAAAACAAAACAAGAAAACAAAACAGACGTTGCTTCTTGTTATGAATATATACCTCAATACTTCAAGTTGTGGGAACGGGTTTTGATTAGACAAAGTCCATCTTGAGCATTCTTCACTGCTTTCGTAACAACAGCAGTCCAGCAACAGTTCAAAATGACGATTGTTGTCAAATTATATTTATCTTTTGTCATGGATTTAATGACAAAAGTACTTGACGCGGACAAAAAAATAGGCAGCCATCAAATAGCCAATAAAACGATGCGTGGTCGCGGATAATTTTCGATGCAGGGAAAAGCACATATACTAAACGCATTAGCTGCTTTTGGTTCGTAAATAGATACTAATATATTTATAGAGATATATTTATACTGTTAAATCTTGGAAAAATAGGCAAGGGAACTATTTTTTTCGTTGACAAATTAGAGAGGGAAAACTACGAAGTTGTTCTTGTGATTCTTTTCTCGAGATGAAGGATAAACTGAGGAGATTTTGTTTACAAGTAAGATGCTATGTAGCACCAAAGGTACTTTGCCTTTTAGATTAGTCACCTTTTTAAAAAATTAAGTTGTTACAAAGTTTTCAGAAATAATCCATACCTGTTGATTGGCTATCTTATATATCTGTCAACTGGCGACATCGAATTAACAATTATCGATCTTCTGTATACTCAAATTTGTATGAATTACTGTTACTAACCTACCCTCAGTGCTATTTCTGCGGAACCGTCTAGCTACCACTTGCTGAAATCTTGCTTGATATTTCCGCATGACTTTTGTGAATAAGAGGTTCCATTGCTGTTTTTGAGGTTAAGACAAAAGCATCACCACAACGCTATTTGTGATGATGATGCTTCTGTACTCGGTAGATTATTCGCTAACTAACTCTTGTCTTTGTACTGTTTAAGAACAAAGCATGTTAGTATCTGAAATCTTAGAAAAAAAAACTTTTTGGACACAAGAAAATATTCGTTTACAGCTGGACTGGCTCCTATTAATGTCCTTCTGTAGCCAAAATCCTAATATTAGAATATTTAAGATTTATACAATAGCTGATTAATTTTCCTCTATTTTTTTAATTTGGGTTTTATTCTGGAGTACCAAACATTATAACATATCTGATTAAAAACTTGATAAAGCTTCCAAATCCAAAGAATCCAAATAGGTTGCCTTGAGACCAAAGCCGGAGAGATTCGCCGACTGGACTTGATCAGATATAAGGAGAATAAGGAGAAAGTACAATGCAAACAGTCGTAGACTGTCCTTATAGTTTTTTAAAAACAACCAGAATTAGTTGATAAATGAGATTTTTGCCAGCTCCGATGTTTTTTATTTTTAATTATGTCATCTCAGCTGAGCCAATCAGTGCGCAACAGTCCAAAATCGGACTGTAATGAAGATGGGCTGCACCCGACGTTCGCGCTTATTGGAAGAAGCGTAACGAAAGGAGAGTTTTAAGGATAAGAGGTTCACGATAGTTGTTTTAGGCTGAAACTACAACAACGGGGATGGGTTGCTGGTTTTAGCGTTGTCTTTATCTTGCTTAGAATGGCCTTCTATTTTTTAAAATCAATCTTAATTCAAAAAATTCTCCTCGGCTGTTTAGAAATTCTATTTTTAGCACATTTTGGATCGTTTTAGGTTCGTTGCCTAGGAACCAGATTTTCCCCGCATACAGGACTATATAAAATTTGTAGATAATGATCTGTACCAACATTTTAAACCATTTACAGAAAAAGTAATGATGATATGATGAGAAAAACTCAAAAAATCCCCATTTTGGACCAAATTTAGTTATTTTGCCGAAAAGGGCGCCATTATGTGTTTTGTTTCAAATATTCAAAAATGTCACTTTCTAGCATTTATTGATACGTAACTTTGTTCAAAAAAACTATTTAGCGGATCCAGCGAAAAGCTGTGACGGACGGACGAAAAAAATAGCAGGTAATAAAAACACGGGTAATAAATAAAGATAAATGATATGGTTGAAATAGCCAATTTGTGGGCAGTAGAATCATTTCTCTATGTTCTAAATCTAAACTTAATTCAAGTCATATTTTAATTTCAAGGTCAAAGGATCCTTACTTACTTACCGCATGCATTTTCTGTCTATTTGCGTAAGAGGTATGGAAACACTTTGTCACGATGGAAAACATCTAAATCTGATTTAGTTAACCTCACGTCACTAATGTTGAGAAATGTAGCTACTCTGTTAATTGCTTCCAGGAAACACCACAAAGTTTTTTCTTCTATATTATTTCCGCTCTACTCTTATTCCCGCCTCTCTTATAATCCCGCCTTAATAATTACCCCGCCCTTTTGCCATTGATTAAAAAATTGTCCACATCTCGCCGATAAAGATTATGTTATTTATGTTATTTCCAATTTTTTATGTCTTATTTACAATAAGATTTTGTTAAATCAACCATTGTTTGAATCAGTCACTATCAACTTTTCCAGAAGATGGTCTCAAACACCTAAAAATTCAGGTTGTAAACCTGATCTTCTCACAGACCACGAACAAGTACTCTTAATCTGGTCAAAGCTTTTACTCTTGCTGTTGCTTGGTGGAAGAGTTAGAATTTATGTATTTTATTTGGTAAGAAATATTTTATTTTTATTAGCTAGCTAGTTAGCTAGACAAAAGCGAGAAAAGATATGCTGACTAACTTCTTACCTCGCCCAGGATTTCTTTGAAAATGCAAGTGAATTTAATTTTCATTAGTAAGTTGAAGTGTAGCGCACAGGAAGATTTTCAACAAACGAAAAAACATCAGCAAAATTAAGCATTGTTGACCTCTACACATTTTTTATTGTTAAAAAGCAACAACAACAACAAAGTATGAAAGGACATTGCTAAATATCTAACTGTAACTCCAACTTTGGTAGAGCGAAAATAAGGGGTATAAACTTCTCCTTACACCAGTCAAGTTTGCCAAAACCTATTTTTTAAAACAACAATCGGATAGCTACTATTTTAGATGCAAGTTGTGTTTTTGAATGTTGAATGAGCTTTTTAAATAAATTATCGGTGTTGGATGTCAAAATGGCTCAAATAGATAGATAGACAGATATTTTTCGTAAACAAAGGTATATACAGTAGTAAAGTGTTACAGTATTAAATTCAATAAATTTAATTGTTACAAGATTAAAAATATGTAATAAGGCTGTCTAATTAAACACCTTTGTAGACCAGGAAACTCACAGAAGACAAATAACTGTTGAAATAACATATCATACTCTTGCTACGAAGACGCTCATATATAAAAATATGCACGAAAAAGAGAATTAAAATAACCTACGGAAAAAATGCTAAATATTATATAACAAATATTATTTTGTCCTTAACATACTCGTGTTTTGCAAGGCTCTCTTAATATGTTCATCTAAATTTGTGGTAAATTACGCTTGTTTAAAAATTATAAAATAAAAATACATGTCAAACTGACTACGGTTTTTTATTTGCTCTCTTCGCGGCAAAATTTAGCAATCCTTGAACGAAAGTTGTTGTTTTACTGAATCAGCCAACTTATTCACATCTCTTTGTTCAACTTTTGACTCCTCCTTTTCTGCATCATTATTAGTTGTGAAAGTAAGAACAGCAATCAACGGGTCGTGGTCTAGGAGATCCTCAATCGTTCCTCTTGTGTCGTTTAAGGATGTATTAACTCCTGATAATTCACCTTTTTCCTCTTCAGATATACAACTTTGATTTTGATTTTGGTTGTTGATGAACGGTAGGACCTGGATCCACTCCAGCTTCAACTCTGGATACTTACACAGAAAGTTATCTTTGTATGGAGTATAAGATTTTGATTTTGATTCAGCCCTTGGTGTTATATCGTAGCCACATAAAAGGTTACCCTCCTGCACAGGATTTAAGTTTTCTTCTCTTTCATTTGCACCAATTGTGTTAAAGTTAAAATCGCCACCCACAACATACGGTATATTTTGATGTGCCTTGCTCACTTCTTTTAAAAATGTTTGAAGATCTTGGTAGTCTTTTCTTTCTGCATCCTTCTTTTTTTGTCCTGTGTAAGCACCATGCCATGAGCACGCAAGAAACGATACATTCGGATTTTCTTCCAACGTCAGCTTAACTATTTTCAATCTTGTGAGGTCTGTTAAACTATCACATTTCGGTCTCTCAACCTTGTCATATTTGTGTTTTTAGAATCAAATGAATTTTGCTCACATTCAAACATTTCACTGTTATACATAATAACTTGCGATCCTCCCACTCCTTCCGATCCTCCCACTCCTTCCCAGGAATATGTCTCACCACATATTTCATTCATTCTCTTCTTGCTTAGCGCTTCCTGTACAAAGACAACATCAATCGGCATGTGGTCCAAAACCACCCTTAAAAGACTTGTTGCGAATTCAACGTGTCCAACGCCAACCGATTTGCCTTTTCCCATGTTCAAGCTCATAATCAGAAATTTTTTACCCATTCCTCCATCATCCTTTTTAATGCGACTACTCTTCACAGCTTCTCTCAGTTCTTTTGACTTATTTTTATATTCTTCTCCTTCTTTCTCCCTTTCCATTAGCTGCTCTATCTCACCTAAATAATTTTGAACAACTTTATTTTTCGTTGCTTCATAAAGCTCGGTGTATTCTTTGTTAGCAAGTTCATCTAACTTTTTCTTTTCCTTTGAAAAATACTTAGCTATCAGATTATCGATAGTTTGTTTCTCCAAATCTCGATCTAACCAGCAGAGGGCCTGAACTGCAGTTATTATGTCAGTGGTAATAGGATCCTCCATATCTTACTAAAATAGAAAATGAATTAGATACTTTATTAAAGTTACACACTTAATCACGGATTAAGCATAGTTGTTTTTAATCCTGAGACACTATGGCGCCTTAGGATATGTTTGAACAACCACAAAATTAACTGGATAGTTCAAATTAACATATTCCGTAATGAACACATGCGGTAATTTGTCGAAGTGATGTAACGAGAAGAATCTTATTTGTTCTTAGAACTTCTAGATTAAAATGCTATAAATTTATTTTGAATTCTTCGGATCACAAGAAAGTATCGAATTAATTTTCTTAAAAGAAAATACAGCCATATTCACAAAAATTATCTTTCATTTAGATTAAAAATCTAATATAGTAAAATTTCTTTGAGAATTAGATTCCCTGACAGAATGATTTTCCTTGATAAAATGAAGTTATTTTGGGATTTTCTAAGGATAATCTTCATAAAAGTTTTTCCAGAAATTTTTTATTCCAAAAAAAACAAAACAAAAAAAAACGCAAAAGGTCTAAACTAATACTAATAATTCAGATTTAAAATAAGATTCCTATTGTTTATGTCATCAACAAAGATAATTGTCTCATTTTTGCCTGTGCCCTTCCTTCAAAGAAAAATAATTTGATTTCATTTTATCCTGCTAAAGGCAGGATAAAATGAAATCAAATTATTGACGCAAGTGAAAATCAAGCTTAATATGCTTTGAAGTATCTCTTTCATTTCTATGTCATCTATTTCTATCTTTCTCCTTTTCTCACTTTCTACGAACAACTTTTTGGACATGGACTCAAGAGAACTTGGTGTCAAATCTTTTTAATGTAGTTACATTTTATATATATAAAAAGAAAAAGTTAGTACAATTTCAGCCACTGTTCTTATTTTGTTTTATAAATTTTAAGTAATTCTCAACCATATAACCATGATCAGCAACGCCAAAAAGCATAAAAGTTCTTTTTTAAAAAATAAAGTTTAATATCCTGCTGTTCTTTAAACTTTTGTAAGTGGGTTTTATTTATTAAAGTCAAAAACGTATTTTACAATCCAACTCACCAGAAATGCTGTTGTGTATCCACTAAACGACTTCCTTTCTTTAAAGGGAATATGGCGTGAAAAATTATTTTTACATATATAAACCACTTTCCAAAGTCATAAAAGAATATCTGGTTCTTATGTTTTGAAGATAAACAAAAAAAACAAACAACATAAAAAAGTTTCACATTACAGTCGCCTTCTTTAACGAGGTCGTTTTAACGCGGTCAGAGATCTGGACAATCACATTAGTATGCGTAATTATGCGAGTAAGCAATTGTATAGAAAAAAAAGTGAGCCCCCGTAAAAGCAGAAGGTTCTTTTTAGAAAAAATATGTAATGTTTTGAGAAAGTAAATAACAAACATTCATATTAAATTTTATCATGGATCAACCAACGGTACTTGGTTTTCAGTTTGAACCAGAATTTCAGGATGATGAAGAACATTCTGAACCTGAAGAATATTCTGATATTTCTTTGGATGATGCGAACTTGCGAGCTATTACAGCGGAGGGATATAGGAAAGCTGGGGTCGATGGTTGGTGTACTTGTGGGCACTGCGTCGTAATGGATACGGAAAGAGAGTGCATATGCTGCCACGAGATAGACGAAATAAAATATTTCAAATTAGACGGTTTGCTTCAGTTTATTTCTATTTACAAAATAAACAGTGAAACAATTACACATACAATCTAGTACCCAAACCTTTTTTAGATTGCAGATGTATCACTGAGCACGATAGCTTTTCAAACGTGATGCTGGACAGGGGTGTTCTGTGGACTGCTTTGGTATCGTTATATGACAGGGAAAATGCATCGTTACCATGTGATAGGGATAACGTACCTAGCCAGTAAGTAGAGTTATATAAGAACATGTAATATATTATACTAGTTGGTGCCCCGTGGATAAATCCACGGGTTCGCCCGTCCTTTATATATCGCATATTTCGTGTTTCTGTAGCACAATGTTATTTTTCGCGCACAAACAGACAGACGGAATACGGCTATTATTATAGAGACTAGTTGATAAGGCCCGTGGAAAAATCCACTTAGGCAGAGTAACAATAGAAAAGAGAACCGTCACTTGAATTTTGATGACGTCCGCAAAGTCTCACAAACATACAAAAAAATTTTTTTAGAAATTTGTTTAGCCCGTGCCCCTATCTGTAGAGCTTCAAACACTGATGAAGAAAATGTATAGGTTATGACGTTCATAACTGCAAGATATGTAGTTTTGTTTAAAAAAACCTGCAATTGCTTAGAAAAACAAACAATAAGATCATTCACAACACACAAAAACAGGTCACTCATCAGCTGAATTTATATGTTTACAAAGGTTACTAAGAAGTGTCTCGTTTTCATTCCAA
This sequence comes from Hydractinia echinata, assembly GCA_030067915.1. Lineage (NCBI taxonomy): Eukaryota > Metazoa > Cnidaria > Hydrozoa > Anthoathecata > Hydractiniidae > Hydractinia > Hydractinia echinata. The sequence goes on along the minus strand of JASGCC010000323.1, from coordinate 206,994 downwards.
TGGTATAGTCAGAGTATTAAAGGCTAAAGGTATTTAATAAAAATCACTGCGATCTTATTATTACTAATTAGTTTAGGAAATATGCAGTGTCTAAATTTTTTTCCTTAGTATTAAGGAGGATTAAATTGATATTATTACCCACAAAAGGTATAGAAATGACGGTAGAAACGCGGAAAACAACAAGTTGAAGTTAATTAAAAAAAGCACCGCGATCTTATTATTGATACCTGGTTTCGTAAGACTGCAGTGTCTGAATTTTATTGCCCAAAAAAGGTATAGAAATTAATTAAAAACAAAAAAATGCTGTGCATATTAACAATCGCGAAGGAGAGGCGATGTTTTTGTGTAGAAACAAATTTATATTATATCATAACTTCATATTTAAGGGAAAGTTTAGCTGGAAACATGTAAACGGCTTAAAAAACGTTATTCACCTAAATTCATTTCTCTACCAGATAATCTAAACAACACACCTGCTTTTCTTTCGCTTTCTCAGTACGCTGCTAGCTAGCGTTCTCTGGATAAAAGTCCAATCAGTTTTTTACTTCGATTACTAAACTTCGCTTCATCCCAAAGAAAACAAAATTGAAAATGTATAGCTAGCTAAATTATCTGATATATTTCCAATCAGTTCTCTTTTTGACGTTATATCATCGTACGTTTTTCTTCTATAACAAATATTTCTGACAACAACATAAACTTTTTATACTCGCTCGACAACAACAGTCGCTCTACAACAACAGTTTTGTTTTTTATATGTTAGATTCGAATTATCATTCGAATTCGATAGTTTTTTTTAAAAAGAAAGCAACCTCGGTCCCAAAACACAAAAATGATAGAAGAAACAAATAAGCTTTAATCTAAACTCATGATGAGTAAACATTGTTTGAAATAACTTTTTCAGGATTACTTTGAAAAAGAGACAACCTTCTTCGCTTCGTTTTTCTTTTTTCAGTTGATAAACTTTGTTTCCGTGAGATACGGCGCGCACATGGTAAACCGGGGGTAAAATTAAATTACTCTAACTATAACGACCCCGTGGGGCTTTTAAAACAAAAAACAAAAAAAACAAAAACGTTTAAAAAAATAAATTAGTTTTAATAAAATAAAAAAACAGAGTTTTATTTTTTAAGGTAATGAAAAAAAAGAATTAAATGTTTAAATAATAACCCCCTGATTTGAGTTTTTTTTAACTTGGTAAATTTTAGCGTAACGCCACGTCGTAAGAAAGTGACCCGTACTTTGCATGTAGTGGACTCACATGGTCACTCACACAAGCGTATTATTATATAGATTATCCATCAATGAAATATATAACCTATTTTAGATCATATCGCTACGCATCGTACAGACAGTTTAGTTGGTTCATCCATACTAGGTTGGGACGAGGTGTGCGGAGAGTCATTCCTGCTTGTGTCGTTGCTAAAATAAGAACAGCCTTCCCTTCTGAAATTGGTAATTACACTGGGTTTAGAGAGGGAGGAACGAATGTTCCCGAGATTGAAATGGTGTGGCAATTTGCAGCTCACGAAGACGAAAGCGACTAAACCGTTCATTAGTATACGTGTAAAATATCCATGTAAATAATATATGTATGAAAATAGTATGTAAATAATTATATAAGCTAAAAAAATAAAAAGTCACTACAGTTTTAATCTGCTATACTTAGTTGATTGCTCAATGATAACTTCACGGTCTTCTCTCTCTGATGGTGCTACAGTCAAACTGAGCTTATGTTTGCTGCGCTTTTCCGTGGTTACCTTTCTATTTTCTTCAACTCGTGTGATTATATTACCGAGTATGTCAACAAGGTAATTATAATCTTTTGCGACTTTCTCCTTTTTGGCGACAAAACGTTTTGTTGATTTGCTATAGGCAATGCGAAAAATTGGTTTCACATTGCCCTCTTTTTCAGCTTTTTTAGATGTCTCCTAAACGATTAGTTTTCAGATTATATATTTGCTGTACGTAATTAAAACAAAATAGTAAGACGTATTCGTACCTGTTCTCTATCCACATTTAAGTTATGATCCAAAATGGCTAACTGAGTACCCGCAATCATCTTTTCCATATTGAAAAAATGGATTTGGGGAGATAGCGGATTTTGACACTATGAAATACTTCCAACAATGTGGTATAGACCAATCGGGTCATGTGGGAAAGATCAGCGACAACTTGTCTTTGAAGAACAATAGATTTGAACTTCTCATAAACTTGCGTTCCTTTCTTTAACCACTTCTTGCGTCGAATGTCAGTGTCGTTGAGTTCGCCATGTTCACATTTTAGGTAATTTTATTTCCAACGAAATTGGCATGGCGGTTTACAACATGATGCATAATGGAACAAAAACGCTCTCGTAAGTCATTCGGATCACCATTACACGTTAAAACAGACCAGTATAAATGATTTACTGTCGCAGGGGCCCATTCTGCCAGCAGATGGAACCCTAAAGAAAACAAACAGACGTGCTATAAATATATCTAAATAGATGGCAATAAGCAACTTATATAACAATGACTCACCCTTTTTCTTTGAAGCTTTAGTCAGTTTTTTCACAAATCCTTTAGCAATGTGCCATGGATCGAATTGGTGAAAGATGTGATTCCGCTATCTTGTTACAGAGAACGAAAGGAAAAGCTGACACAAAAGTTGTAGCTTATTCCTTAAGATCGCTAACCAAAACAGAAATGAGATATTCCCAAATAGAAAGAGAAACATTAGCAGTAATATATGCATGTGAGAAAAATCACCTTCACTTATTAGGAAGACCTTTCGTACTCTACAATGACAATAAAGCTTTGACAAACATTCTTAACAACCCTAAATCAGTACCGCCTCCATGTATAGAAAGAATGTTACTCCGAATACAAGGATACACCTTCACTACCGAATACATAAAATCAGGAGACAACGTCGCAGATTACCTAAGCCGACACCCAACTTCAAATGTCAAAAACTTAAAATACATTGAAAATCATGTCAACTTTGTATCCGCCTACGCAAGCCTCAGAGCAATAACATTAGACGATATAAAGCTTGCTACACAAACTGACCCGTTCTTACAAAAACTCATCGACATCGCTATATCGAACACCTGGCAGAGGTTAGATCAATTACCAGATTCAGATGAAACAAAAATGTTAAAGCATTACAGAAAATTTAAAGATACACTTACCGTAAACGAAGAGAACAACATTAGCTTAAAAGGTAAACGCATTTACCACCTAGAATTTACCATCGAATATCGGTAAAACTTGGTCATATTGGACATCAAGGGTTGCTAAAACAAAAGCACTTTTGCGGAGCAAAATATGCTTCATAGGTATGGACAAACTAATAGAGGAAGAAATCCAAAACTGTATACCGTGTCAAGCAACAGTAAAGACAAACAGTAAAACACCCTTACAACCAACTGAGATTCCAGAAAATGTATGGCAAACAATCAACACTGATTATCTTGGACAACTACCAGAAAACAAATATGCTCTAGTCATGATCGATCAAAGATCTTGATATCCTATCGTGACATCTCTTATAATAATAAGCCAGTTCCGTGTGTCTGTCTGTCACTTTTGCAAAGTGGATTACATTCTTCAAAATTTTCTTTAACAAATTCTATAAAACATCGCCTATAAAATTGTTTTTAACTTGAACATTATTTTATTAACATTAACTGTGTTATACATAAATTAGGTTGTTATCTCACATATATAAAATACTAGATGTTTTTTTTTTTTTTTTTTCTTACTCCATCACTCTTGAATTTTGAAATTTGAAAATTGTTCTGTAATTTACCAAACTTTACCGATAAAATAGTATTGACGTCAAAGGAAAGTTAATTAAGATTAGTGAAGCCATTACAATGCACTTAAAACTTTGAGGTCAAATAACTTGGAAACGAGGTGGTGACGTCAATGTTTTTTCACCGCGTGGGTAACTAGGGACAACGTGGGACCAATTTGGGTAAGTTTCCCAAACCTGGGTCCCCGAATCCGTTTCGGAATGGACGGGTTGATGACGTCATCAAAAAACCTTTAAACCTTGATATCTCTGAAACCGTTTGTCAAAAGTACATAATCCTATACATTTTCTTCATCAGCGTTTCGAGATCTATACGATGAAGGCATTAGGTATATAAAATTCCGAAAAAAAATTTTTTATGTGTTTTTGCAGGTCTTTGCAGACGTCAGCAAAATTTTTAAACCCTTATATCTCCTTAGGCGTTCGTCGAAAACATATGATCCTATACATTATTTTGATTAGCGTTTCAACCTCTGCACATTACAAGAAACGGATAAATAAATTTCGTCAATTTTTTTTATATGCACTGCTGACGTCAGCAAAAAAACGAAACAACCTATTTTTCTATTGTCCTTCTGCCCAAGTGGATTTCTCCACGGGCCTAATCGACTAGTCTCTATAATAATAAGCCAGTTCCGTGTGTCTGTAACAGGCAAAGTTGATATCGTCATTTTCCTTTGATGTTGCCGAAATTCTCTTTGATGTTGCCGAAAAAATTATGTCCATTTTGCTAGCGGGTTTACTTTGTTTACGTCACGTGATGAAAACGACTCAATTTGATTTGCTGAAATAAATTTAACGGCTAACTTTCCAAAAATGGTGTCCCTTGACACGGAAAAAAACACAAAAGAAAAGTCCCTTCGTCTTGAAAATAGTGCAAAAAGTGATTCAGAGAAAGAAAACTCTATGTAAAGAAAAAGTTGAAAGCCACAAGAAGTTACTTCGGAAGTGAAGAGTGGAGCTAGGAAGTAGTAAAGTAAAGTTAGAAGTAAATTCTAAGTAAAGAAGTAGAAGTAGAAAAATAAAGTTGAAAGCCACAAGAAGTTACTTCGGAAGTGAAGAGTGGAGCTAGGAAGTAGTAAAGTAAAGTTAGAAGTACAAAATGAATGCTAGAGTTTCAAGTGAATTGGAATTGAGAAAAGTAAGAACTTTTATATTTTTAGACGTTCCGTTTTTATATGTAACACACTTAAAATTGTCAAAAAGAATCGCATTCTCAAAAAAAAATCCATTGGAGCTTCAAATTTATATTTTACCGCGTTTTTTATAAAAAAGCCAGCATTTGTTTACAATGGTTTGCATAATTAATGTCCTAAAATTCAAAATGCTGCATAAAGCTGTTAGCTGGCTACCAAACAAATGTGCCAGCGAAATGGAAAGTTTTGGTTTGTTGAACTAACTGCAAATGTCATAATTTTTACATTGCTATTGTTTTCCTTTATATGTGTTGTACTAAGGCATAAATAGCTATAGCTATAGACGTAGCTAAGTATCCCCAGCTTAAGTATATTTAACTGGGTGTCTTAGGTATTGTTTTGTTAGCTAGCTAGCTAATGTTAGCTTCAAGGCTCCATCCCATAGCTAGCTCTAATCTATGAGTTTTGTTGTTATTCCTCTTTTTTAGGTATTTATAGCTACCATAGTAGTCAAACTTCTCTTCTTTTTTGAACACGAATTATGATGTAACAAGCTAGCTACAAAATCTTTCTTGAACTTTTAGGATACTGTGACACATTTTTATGCCCATAGAGAATAATTTTTTCACATTTCCTGTAAACCTTACAAGGGGACCACAATATGACAAGTGGGACGGATTTTATAGAATTTAAAGTGTGTGTGTTAAGTTATTTTTTATTGTTTTGTTTCCTCATCCTGTTAAACTTTTGTCAGCCTACATGTAAAATGCCAGGTTTTTTTACAGGGGTTTTTGACATTTGATTGGAAATTTATATACGTGGGTTTATACGTGGATTAAAAATATATATAATAATACGCCAGTTCTGTCTGTCTGTGACTGTTACAAAGACGATATTTTTTACCACCCGAATGCGCGAGTTTGTCGAGTTTTTTTGTTTTGTTTACATTTGTCTCGCAACCGTTAGAAACCACGTGATAGAAAATAAGCAACATGATTCGCTCAAATACGTACTTTCGAACGGGACGGCATTCGAATAGAAAGTTTCCTTGGCGTAAAAACAAACAAACATAAAAATCTCTCGACAAAGTTCTCGACAAAAGGCGAACTAAAGAAGCGGATAAAAAATGTCTTATTTTCGACGATCCCTTAGTCATAAAAAAGTGCAGATATTAAGAGCAAGGAAAGTCAAAGTGAAGAAGTGGAGTGGATTAAAAAAACATATAATTTGGAACAAGGTTAACATCGAAACACAAAACAACAAAAAAAGAACGGTCCATTCGTCTTCAAAAAAGTGCAAAAAGTTATGGTAAAGTGTTTCAAAAAAGAATATATGAGAAAGAAAGAAAAGTCCAAGTGAAGAAGTAGAACTAAAAGTAGAAAAGTGAAGTTGGAAGCCACAATAAGTTACTTCGGAAGTGAAGAGTGGAGCTAGAAGTAGTAAAGTAAAGTTAGAAGTACAAAATGAATGCTAGAGTTTCAAGTTCAAGTGACTTGGAATTCAGAAAAAGTAAGAACTTTGATATTTTTAGACGTTCCGTTTTTATATGTAGGACACTTAAAATTGTCAAGGAGAATCGTATTCTCAAAAAAAATCCATTACAGCTTCAAATTCTTAATGTTTACCGCGTTTTTTATAAAGAAGCTAGCCATATTTGTTTTTTTTGTTTTTCATAATTAATGTGCCTCCTGGTGCGTAACTAATGTATTTGTCCTAAAATTCAAAATGCTACATAAAGCCGTTAGCTGGCTACAATGTGCTGGCGAAATAGAAAATTCTGGTTTGTTGAACTAACTGCAAATGTCATAATTTTTACATAGCTATTGTTTTCCTTTATATGTGTTTTACTAAGCACAAATGGCTAGCTATAGACGTAGCTAAGTCTTCCCAGCTTAAGTATATTTAACTGGGTGTCCAAGCTACGGTTAGCTAGCTAATGTTAGCTTCGAAGGCTCCATCCCATAGTTAGCTCTAACCTATAAGTTATGTTGTTATTCCTCTTTTTTTAGGTATTTATAGCTACCTTAGTAGTCAAACTTTTCTTCTTTTTTGAACACGAATTATGATGTAGCAAGCTAGCTACAAAATCTTTCTTGAACTTTTAGGATAGTGTGACTCATGTTAATGCCCATAGAGTATAGTTTTTTTCACATTACCACCACATGCAATATCACAAGTGGTACAAATTTTGTAGAATTTAAAGTGTGTGTGTTAAGTTATTTTTATTGTTTTGTTTCTGACATCCTGTTAAACTTTTGTCAGGCTACGTGTAAAATGCCAAGTTATTTTTACAGGGGTTATTGAAATTACATTAGAAATTTACGTGGGTTTTATGACTTTGAGTTAAAAAAATTTTATGAGAGGATGGCATGGTTAAGTCAGTTTATATTGTTTGTGTTGCAAAATGCTGTTATTTGAAATTTTGGGTAAACTTTTGTGGAAATAGACCACATGCAATATACTAAAAAAACAAATTTTTGTAGAATTACACTTCATTGTAAGCTGTTGTGTAAGCTGATGTCTTTATATTTCGTAATATAAACTATTGTTGGGGAGAACTAACTGTATGTGATGTAATTTTTGCTGGAAGAAAATTCCATGGTTTCACAGTTTTTTTTTCTTGAGAATTTTACAAAATTTTGTAGGGATAAATGTTTGCTGATGATAAAAAAATACTTAATTTTCTGACTGAAACTGTTTTTGTTTTTTATATTTTGTAATCTAATGGGCGAGGACTGTATACACTGAAATGACTAATTTTTCTAAATTTTGATGTGTTTTATATAACCTTTTTGTGGAAGATTAATGGGTAATGGCAATATACGACATGCTGAATGAAATTATTTTTGTTGATTTAGATGTGTTTCTCAAAAAGCAATCTGTTTTACATTTTGTGTAAACTTTTGTTTACGAACCGTATATATACAATGTTTCCAAAATAATGATCTTTTTTTATTCCAGTTTATTCTTTGCTTATTGATTTTTTGACATTTAGGTTCAAAATTGTTGGTAAAGGGCAGTACGGTTCATCAAACTAAAAAAGAAAATTTTTTGTGTTCTTAACTGGTTGATTTTTACATTTTGTGTAAATTTTTGTGGGAGAGGATGGTATGCAACTGAAATGACTGATTTTTGTAGATTTAAATTTGATGTTTTCCAAACTATGGCTTTTTCATATTTTTGTATAAGCTTTTAAGGGAAAGACAATATTTAAAATGTGTAAAGAACTTATATTTCTTGATTTGTGCTAACTCTTGCAGGCCTCCTTTTTGACATTTCAGAATAAAATACTGAGGGTTTTCAACATAATCACTTATAAGATGTACATATTTGAGATGCGTTATTTCTGACATTGTTATTATCTGTACTGTGACTGTCGGTGTTGTAACTGTCGGTGTTCTTACTGTCGGTCTTGTGAGTATTGGTGTTGTGAGTGTCGCTGTTGTGAGTGTCGTTGTTGTAACTTCTTATCAACTAGATTTTACACCTTGCAAGCTGTTCTTTTTTATTTTGTGTAAGATTTGTGTGGAGGATTTAATGCGATTTGACATTTGACATTTTGTGTAAGATTTTAAGAACATTTTTTTTTGTATATGCACTACTGACGTCAGCAAAACATCTAAAGCAACCTATTTTTCATTGGCCTTTTGCCTAAGTGGATTTTTCCACGGGCCTTATCGACTAGTCTCTATAATAATACGGAACTTCTGTCTGTGACTTTTGCAAAGTGGATAAAATTTCTTTGATAAAGTCTATAAAACATCGCCTATAAATTTGTTCTGTAAATTAGCAAACTTTGACGTTAGAGCAATATTGACGTCAAAGGAAAGTATATTAAGATTAGTGAAGCCATTGCATTGCACTTTTAAATTTAAGGCTAAATAACTTGGAAACGGGTGGAAATAACTGACGTCATCTCCTGCGTGGGTAACTAGGGACTACCTGGGACCAATTTGGGTAAGTTTTTAAAACCTGGGTCACCGAATCCGTTTCGGAATGGACGGGTTAATGACGTCATAAAAAAACCTTTAAACCCTAATATCTCTGCATCCGTTTGTCACAAGTACACGATCCTATACATTTTCTTAATCAGCGTTTCAAGATCTTTACGATGAAGGCAACAGGCATACACATTTCTGAAAAAAAAAAATTTGTGTTCTGACATGTCTCTGCTGACGTCATCAAAATTTAAATGACGGTTGTTTTTCTCTGTTATCCTGCCTAAGTGGATTTTTCCACGGGCCTTATCGACTAGTTTACAAATAATACAACAGCGAAAAACTTTATTTCAATCTGCAATAACACCTTCGCACATTTTGGCTTTCCAGAAAAGATGATTTCTGATAACGGACCGCCATCTCGTTTAAAAGAGGTGAAAAAGTACACCACTGAAAAAGGAATCAAACATCAACAAATAACTCCATTGTGGCCACAAGCCAACGGAGAGTTCAAAAAATCTTGTTGGCCTATCGTATCACACCACACACATCCACCAACGTACCACCATCAGATCTAATTTACCGCAGAAAAGTCAGATACACTATCCCTGACCATACAAAGCACATTGAAGAATTCATAGATCTTAAACTAAAATACAACGACGAGAATTCAAAGAATAGAGCACAGATACGCCATGATCAGCATGCTAAAGATCCAACCTTAGAAATCGAAAACAAAGTACTTATAAAACAAAAGAAAGTAAACAAACTCACACCACCATTTAATCCAAACCCCTATCGTGTAACAGACATAAAAGATACAATGATAAGTGCACAAAACATGAATACCGATCACTGCATTACACGCAATGAAACCCATTTTAAAAAACTACCAGAGACAGTACTAGAGAAACACTTAAAAATAGACACTAAGGAGGAGGATGACGTAGGAACCCAAGGAGTGATCCGCCTAAACCCTGAAGTTGAAAACTCTCAGAACTTACCACCACCGTCACCGTCACAAGAACAGGGAGCTTAAGCAGCGGCGGCGGTTGTGTTCGTGGGCGGTCTTCGAGGGAAAAAATAATCACTGCGCATGCTCAGAAAAGGGGTTTGCCCTTGCGAAAGCCGTTCCACGAAATCTTGAGACTTCAATTCTCTGAAATGACGTTCTCTCGAAAACGTGCAGAAATTCAAACAAAATGGCTGAACAAGTTGGAGCTTCTGTAGCAGCTGAACAAAAACAAAAAAGAAGGTATGTATAAATTCTTACCATAACTTGTATTTGATAATTTCTGATCCTTTTCAGTTGCCCTCCTTATTTTATTCATATATTTTCTTGTTTTTTTTTTTTTTTTTTTTTTTTCAAACGAGAGAAGTATGAAGTTCAAAACAAAACAAAAGTTTAAATGAGATTGGTCTTGAAAACAACCTTTTTTTACTTGAGTGTCTTTGTTCTCTGGTATTCTTAATGGTTTTCTTTTATTTTCAGATCTCCCATGGTCTGGACTCGTCAACACGAGGAGATTCTGGTACGAGAAATATTTACATATGAACCTTATAATTACAAGAGTGGCACCACACAACGTGGCGAGTCGTGGAAGTTGATTGCAGAGACTTTAAATACTTTAGATGACCCAAATTTTACAGTTACTCACCGTGCTGTACGAGAAAAATATGCACTGATGGAAAAAATTTCAAGCATAAAAAAGCAGACGAAGAAAAAGCAACTGGAATAGCTCCCGAAGAACCAACTGAATTTGAGATTGCGATGGAAGATATCGTAGCAAAATTTGAAGAAATCGAGCTTTTAACACTAAAAGAACGTGAAGAGAATAATCATGCAGCAGAAAAAGAACGCGAGATTGCTGCGAAACGTGAAGAAAATTTGCAAAAATTGTTAGATCAGCAGCAAAGACAAAATCAGGCGATGCTCCAACTATTGATGGCTAGAGACACAAAAAAACAATAGATTATTGGTGGTTTTATAATGGACTTTCTTGGCGTTGAAATTATTCTTTATTTTTGACATTTATTCCTCAGTTGTTCTATTTTGCCATAATTTAATGCTGTTAAACTTAAACTCCGGAGACTTAAGGGTTGTAGGGTTATTTCATAGTCCCTATGCAAAAATTGTATTTCTTGTTTTGATTTCATTGATTTATCAATCTTCAGTAAAAAGCAAAAGTTGTATTTTATAGAGTTTTATTTTATAGATTTTATAGAGATTTTTTGCTCTACTATGTTAATATTTGTATATTTTATCTAGTTTTATGGCAATGTATTTATGTTTACTATGTATATATCTGAAGTTTTTAAAAAAGTGAAAGTTTTACATTGAATTTCATTTTTTTTTCATCAGAATTCTTTTCTAATAACAATGTTAAATAAAGTATACAGATGATAAGATCTAAGTCAATAAAACAGGTCAGAACAGTGAATATATTTAGGCCAAATATGTGTTGATATCTGGTGGATCACAATCGAAGTAACCAGATGTTATGTTTCCATATAAACATGTCCTGCAATTTTGCAACAAGGCACACACCAAGTACATTTTACCGACAGCACTCAAACAAACTTTAAGATTCTTTTTAAAATCAATGAACTTGAAAAAATCCACAATATCCCCAAAAACCCATTCCACAGAAATTCGAACTTTACTCATACTTTTATTGAAATCAGTTTGTTGGGCTGTTAATCTAGGTCCTTTAAATGGTGCTTGAAGTTGCCTTCTCAAAGGGTAGGCTGGGTCTCCATATATACAAAGTATACGTCCATCTGTAGCATGCGAATGTTGCTGAAGTTGTCCAAGAAGACCAGACTGTGCCAGCATAGCAGCATCATGTCTTTTTCCTTCTACTGGTCCAAACAAATTTGCTATAAGTCCATTTGGGATAACAACACTTTGGAATTTAATACTGTGAACACGTTTATGTCCATTATAAAGAATTCTTTGATTTTGTCCAGGTCGAATAATTGGTCTCACCGTACCGTCAACAAAACCCCAGCAAAAATCTAAAGCACCACCTTTATCATGAATGATATGAGCATATTCTTCAAGAGATGCAGGAGACATCCATGGATGATTAAATCCTGATAAAAGTCTGACATAGTTATTATGAATATGGTTTAAAATGTTATAATTAGCCATGCACAACTCAGAAACTGATCTTCCAAAAATTGGTATCATGGATCCATATCTTACTGGGTATGCATATCGTCCCAAAAAAATACACAAAGCTTCAATACCATCGAATTTCGATCTATTATAGCAAACTACTTCATCTGGTATTTGAAAAAGTTCTTTCAAAAGATAAATGTCATTTTTCTTGAACCTGAAGTTAGCAATACATTCATCTTCATTTAGCTTATACAAGTCAAATTCAGCATATCTCCAGTATTGAAAATCTGGGTTTCTTGATCTATTTAAGTCATATAACAACAAAAATTCTTCATCATCTAAAATGTTATCATAGTAACCAAATAAAAGGGCTTCTCTAATCTCTCTAAAACCTGGCATTATGATGCATTGGGTGAATCGAATATTGAATTCTGCCATATTTGTTTATGTTTTTTTCGTGCCTTTTTTAAGCCCCGCCTTGTCGAAGCTTAACATATTTTTGACGGAGGGTGGTTGTTTGAAGGCGGTATTCAATTACGACCGCCTCCGTCTATTCACCACTGCCGCTGCTTAAGGTCCCTAACAAGAAGGAACCGTAGCACTATCACCACCGCGCAAGACTTCCCCACGACGCACCCGACGCCCACTCCAACATTGGAGAAAATATTAACTTATCTAACAACATACAATGCTAACACCAGATTCTTTGTTTTGTATTTTTTATTGTTTCAGGGGAAGATGTTACGACATGCAGAACATCTACGATGGAGATCACTACCTATATTTTACCTTGTACAGAAGATTTGAGTTTAGAAAATATAGGGACTAAAACGTTTTTTAGCTTCTTTGAAGTAGAAAACAATATCATTGAACCATCACCGTGGAATTAAAACATAATCATCAGAAATTTGTTTTTTCACAACTAGTGCTTGTGCCTCTTCACGCATTAAAATGGAACCATTATAGCAATTTGCCTAGGTGTGTGACGATTTTTGAAAAAAATGGAAAATTTGGCAGAATATTTGTGAGCTAAAGTCCAAAACTGCAACACCTGTCAGCGAGATCGTGACCATCTTCGGAGCTGTCGATAATAACCGATTATTTCATACTGTACTGGAAATTTCGTCCTCGGTCAATGCATCGCTTTGCAAGCAAGGTCAGTGTTTATACATTTGGCGATATGTTAAGTCGCAGCACCGAACAATCGGTAATAGTATCGACCAACCATTTGATATTTATTTATCTCTAGTTAGAAAGAGTTTTAAAAAGAGATAGAGTAAATGTGAGCATTTCCTTCAGACCAAAGGAACCAATTACTCTAACTTCACTGGAACTCGTAAGAAAAAAATTCTTCTTAGAATTAAAAATAAATCTATTTAAGTTTCCAAATTCTCACTCAAAATCTCGTTTATATTATTTTGGGTACGTTTCCTGAATTCATTTCCATTTATAAAACTGCATTGGAAAAAAAAAACGTTACCCAGGAGTTATTTCAAGGATATTTTGTTGTTTCAAACGATTTTTTTGCTTAGTTGGCTGTCTTAAAGTAAAAAGGACATGCAAAAAATTGCATATCCATAGCAACTGCTTAGCAAAAACATATATTCATACATTACTATGAATGTTATTTCGTGCCATTGCACACGTTAATTCTTTGCACTTTGTTGAAATTGTCATGTTGGAAGGAATGTTTCTTTCAAAATTATCCCGTGATGGGATTAGCCATCATAAGTTACATTACATATCTTAAAATAACAGAGATTACCAGAGCTATAAAGCTTTTCTACCAGCTTAACAGGAGCTTAACCGTTGATGTGTGGCTAACATGGTGATGATATTGTATTTGTTGATGTATTATTTAGATAATTATATATTGTCATTATGTTGAGCCGAGTGTAGTTAAATGATTAGCCTTTCCTTCGTGTATACATGTATTTTTTTTGCGAAGCGAGCGAAGCGAAATTGTGGAGCACGTTTGCTACACGCGAGGTATACCAAGAGAATTATCGAGATTCTCAAAATTTCGATAGAAAAAAAATCATATAAAATCAGCGTAAGGAAATATGACTGATATTTTTTCACAAAAGAGTAGGTTATTTTTTTCTCTAATAGAACAAATAAGTTTGGATCGAGCAGCTGTAATAAAAGTTAGCTAAAAATGCCAACAAATAGGCTTTGTACCCCCCCCCCCGTTATTTCCCGATTTTCCGTTTGCCGGAAGCGAAAGACTGGGAAGTACACTCAAGCAATCAGAAAACGGCTATCGGCTTATTAGAATTATCGTATATTTTACAGACCTAACACAAATACATAGTTTAGACAAAGTCCTGATAATAATTGGTTTAGCTGGCATGCTATTTCTCTTAATATTTCGAGTTGGAAAGCTTGTACCTTTTCTTTGAAGGCACACAATTTGAACGTTTATAATGCGCAAAAACGTGTTATATTTATGGCTTCATTAAAAAGAAGATTTTAAAGTACCAAATTATCAGCTGGATTGGCATGTTTGTGGTATCCTTTCATACAGCAGAAAAAAAGTGAGTTGCGAAGGTATGGATGATTTGAAAGTTATTTTTACGTTTTTTCCTTGGTATGATGTAGCTAGCTAACTAAATTACTTTGTGGTGCCTGTGGCCACCATGGAAAATATTTTTGCTGTCATCCTTCAATGAAATCATTAGCTAGCTACCTCTAGCTACAATACACAGTCAGAAGAAGAAAATTCAATCCATAAAGTATTAACAAAACTCTTTCTTTTTAAATTTTATTATATATATATACAATTTTTAAATATTTCCTAAAACTCAAGTTGCTTCTTTTTTTTGTTGTATCGTGGAAATAAATTTAAGTCACCAATCCAAAACTAACAGGGGAAAATATACCTCTTCATTCTTTAAGGTATTTGCTCATTTGTGGTTAAAAACTTTTGTACTGTTGCTACTAGCGTCTTTTTACTGATATATGTTCTAAATCTGAACTATTTTATCAAACGGTGCCTTTACCTGGAAGTTCTACTTTGTTTACCTACTTTCGCATGTTGTTAAATTCTTCAACACTCGAACCTCGCAATAAATTTTTCAAGAAGTGAGCTTTGTACAACGTGTGAAGTCACGAATGACCAAGTGGACTTTTGTTCGATAATGGTGGTGACCGTTAATGTAATTATTGTTTTTGGGAGATTAAGTTTGGACATTATATTTAAAAAAGATAAAAAATATTTAGGGCTTCATCATTTTCTTTATATACAACCCATATATACAATACATGTTTCATGAGCTTACAATACAATGTGGCGCCGTAGATTAGTGGTTATAGCTCTCGTACTCTGTGCAGGAGACCGGGGTTCGATTCCTCTTGACGGCGATTCAACATGGGCGAGTGAATGTTACCATATCCCCGGGTTAACCCAAGCCATGTGAGGGAAATTGGGAAGATGGCACACTGTGTGAGCCGTTGGATGTTGCCGGGAGTTGTCTAGTAGAGCGCGGGCTCTAATTGGGTCTGCGTAGCTCAAAAATGAGCATTAAATACTCTAGGACTCTCCATCTAAGCCATGGCCCCTCCTGGAAATAATAGACAGGGTTTATCCCTCGATATTTGTGAGGCTAGCAGTGTAAAATATGCACATCTATCTATCTATCTAATAATGTGGTATAGCTAAGTTATGATACGTAAAAACTACTCTTGAATGACCCTTTAAGAATGTGAAACCACATAATAGACTTTAATCAAATTTCGTGTTTTTCTAACTTTTGTGTTCAGTATGGTAGATTAGTATGCGTGTCAACTGGCCAAAAAAGCCAGAAGTATGAGGGCAAGCTTGGGCAAATTTTTAAATACAATTTGTACTTTGCAAATGAAAAACAGTGCTTTCAATTCTGTTGTCTTGGTCACAAAAAGTAGTGATCTATATTTTATGTGGTTAGCCTCATTAATTCCAATAAATTTACCCTGTCAATTTTTTTCCAGGAGGGACAACATAGACTGTTCTAGAGTGTTAAAAAGCTTCCATTTGAGCTACAGAAACCTTTTAAATTTCTGTTCAATAAGCAACAACTGTTACGTGCGATTGAACCCATATGAATATGAAGTGAACGCTCTACCGACTGAACTACCAATCCCCCCAAAAAGACAACCCTCAAAGTAAACAAAGTTGCATGACTTTATTAATTATATCAAGCATATTGTATCTAGTAACCACTTTTTGAGCACTCTGTTCCAAAAAATGATATATATTTGTAGTTTAGAAATTTAGCTCTAAATATCGTCCCTCAAAGGCACTGGATTTTAATGTATTTAGAGACTTTGCTATATATATAATATAACATACTAAAAAATGTTTTCTGTTTCTTTTTAGATTGCGTACAATTAGAGTGAGAGATGTTATCTTTCAATACGTGAGATAAAAAGAAGAAAGTGAAACCTCACACCGCGTTGTTATTGTTTTTCTGTCAAAAATTTGAAGCTGTTTTATAAATCTTGATAAAGTTAATAAAATATTTTCGTTTCTGTAGATTGTTTGTTTTTGTTTATTGTTTCCCGTGAGTTTTCGAAATTCATTGCAGCAGATTCCGTGGCTTCAAGAAATCGGTTTTAATAACTAGTGCCGTTATTTTTACGTGAAAAAAAACCCACAAGCCTTCGCCTTCTCATCTCCGAAATCGTTAACGCGAAAGTCTCTATTATTATCTGCGTTCCGAGTATTATTTTCCGGTTGAAAGAGTGTACCTTACGACGCGCACCCCCTTAATTCGTGACATTTTCGCACACTACGGATTGTACAACTCGATGTATTGCATTTCTTTCAGAATAAGGGTTTTAACTTTATAAAAGTATTACTTTGCATGGATTTTTGGCGCTAAAAGCTTCATCAATGTTGGATTTACGTCGGCCAACACTGACAATATTGTGATTATTATCAATATTTAATTTTATAATTCTGTGGAAAGAGGTTTTACGAAATTTCTCAGTAATCGTTTTTGTTTAGTTTCACGCGATCTAAATTTCTCGTACTTTCTGAAAAGAAATATTCCGCATATATATTGTATTTTTGCCAAAAAATCACTACTTTTGCGCAACGAGTTGTTGTTGTTCCGCGGTGAGTTTACTTTACAACCTCGTCCCCAGGGTTTTCTACGTCTACGATATTCAGTGTTGGTGTATTCCCAGATATCAGCTGCAGTAAGATGTTAGCACCTCGCCGTATTATATCAAAGAGAAACAAAAAGCACTAGGGACAACTATTGGCTACTTTCAATTTTGCTTGCAACTTGCGTAATGCTTCGCAACCTTTTTTTTAATTTCTAGTTATAAGCAATCACTTTATACGAAATTGCACTAAAATCAACAAAATTTCTAACCAACATTACTATAATTATTTTCGGCATGATGTTTGCTTACCTTTTTTCTACTCTCTGGTAAACAACATTTAAGCAGTTATTCCTAATTTCATTTTTTAGGAAGATGAGGTGGCCTAAAAAAGGGAAAAGGGGGATCGTCTAAATTTCATTCACATGTTCTGAACACTTCTGCATATCAAAAATATAATTGCGGAAAAATATTTTATCTAATTTTTTACCTCAAAGATGTGAGTTTGAATGATGACATAATTTCATTGGATCTAGCAACACAATGAACGCAATACATAAAAACACACTGGTACTGGATAATTCTAAGTCAGCATGGAAACCTCGAAGTAAAAACAACAACTTTTATTTGCTTTCTCTTTGTGCTTTTATCAGCAGTATTATGACATCTCTAGTTCATTAAAATATTCGACGTTCTGCCCGTAACCTCTAATAGGTTTGCTTCGAGTCGAAGGGAGAACAAAAACTTTGTTTTGGTGGATTAACCCTGAACTGCACAGACGTATTAAGAAAATAATAACATTTTCTTCGTTGTAGACGGTCCCCGTCCTTGTTTTGTAAGGTCGCTATTAACCCTTAGACAACGGCACGAAAATATTAGTTCGGTCGTTATAACAGGTAAGGACAAAATTGTCATGAAAAGACTCCCCTTGTTTTAGAAAAAAGAACGAATTGGGTTGCCAACCAAACATGAATGAATCAGGGTTTTTTCTCAGGCACCTATTGCGGCCCAAAGTTTGGAAAGCTATCTGTTGGCCAAAAAAGATCTTTTTAAAAGGTTACTTGGGAATTAATTTTTTATCTATTCGGTAGAAATGTGTGTTGGGTTCGTCTGCATTCGTCGTGGTGGTGGCGGTCGGGTAACAAAAAAATGCGATTTTTTTTGTCTGCCAGTGTATTCACAAATTTAAAATGCCGATTTCATGCGGCAGTATTACTCTCGTTCGATTGATCACCAAATCATAATGTAGCTGCTACGCAAAAAATATCTACTTTTTATATTTATAAAATAAAGAAAATAACTTATTAATTGCCAGGAAATACTCTGGCAGACAAAAAATAAAATAAGATAAAATAAAAAAGTGAAAAAATGTCAATCACAGAGTTTGAACCAGTTTAAATCTCTCTGCTTTCTAATCAGGAAATTAAACCACTTGCATCTATCTCGTCGTGCTAAATTTAGAACTTTAAAGTGTTGTTTTTTCTTTACCTAAATATACTATATATATTATTATTGGAACTTCTATCAAAATTGATTTAAACAATGATCAAACGTAGGTGATACTTGCGTGCCTGTTAAGCCTTAATTCTTGGAGAACATTCTTTACCGAAATCTAAAACATGGAGCAAGTTCTCAAAAAGTTTTAATTTGTTTTCACAACTTCACAGGGGTTTTACTGATGACAAACCGTAATGCAGGTAGGACCCGCCGCCTATATGTTAAACTTGATTGTAAAGATTTCTAATTTAATAATTTTTTATAAAATTGATTAAAACAGCCCAGTTGTAAGTCGTTTATTAACGTTCAACAACGCCTCATATTTATAATTCCCGCGCCTGTTAAAATTAGTTAAAAAATTGGTAAATTCAGCGATCTAAACAACCCAACCCTGCTGTTCTTTAGGACCAAAAATTTTGAAAGATCTTTTTTTATTGGAGTTAAAGGAAGCAAATCGGCGAAAACGTCCAAACATTTGCCTTGCATTTAAGATATCCAGGTTCGACATGAAAATCAAAGAATGACCATTTCCCATGCCAAATTGATACATTATGTCACTTAACTACTAGCTCATATAAATCACAGCTGGCAGCAGAATCATTTAAAAAATGTTTAAATAGGTTTCGCCTGTCCGTTCTTTATTATGTTATCTTCAGTTCGCGAACGTAGGAACCAGAGAAGGGCGTTCACCTAGCGCCTATTGTATACTTGATGCTACGCCTAATTCTCGTTCCGCGTTTTGGTGGTTTGGTTGCCGCGATCCTCCGAAACTTGCATGTCACGTTTCAGCCTATTTTATTGAATCCTAGACATACGTTTGAAGTTAGAGAAACACCAACGTGCAATTCTCCCCTCGAACTGACAACTATTTTTTAATTCTCCGCTATCTTGAACCGAATGTGTGATCACACCAGATGTTTTTTTGTATTTATCGCATACGTCGGACAGGTCAATCCGTGTTCTCCAATAGATATACACTGTAAAGAAATATCCTGCTATTTAATTACGCTGTATTTGATTCTTGTTTGAAAGTGAGAATCGTAAGAGAAATCAAATTAAAAAAGGTTTAGCCGTAACAATAATGTCACAAAACAGGACTTCCTGTAGCTGTTGAAAGTTTACCCGCATTCCAATTTAACTGTACTAAATTTAAAGATCAGAAGAAAAATTCATAAAGCAAACCTTTTTAAAATTCGAAAAAAAGGCTATCGTTTTAAGACTTTTAATTCGGTTTCACGCAAAATAAACATAAAAATTAATGAAAGTTAAAGATATTAAAGCTGTGAGATCGAAAGAAAACGAAAAAGCTTGTAGGGGCGCAATATTGCGAGCTTGGGCTTAACAAGGGTGGAAAAAAAAGCGGTAAACTAAAAGGAATAACATACAAAGGTGGAAACATAACTAAAATTACAATCTATTGTTATCAAGAAAAAGGATAAATATCGGCTCTTAGGTATAGACCTTATATCGAAAGCTTAGCTACTTAGCCACCTGCTGATGACGCAATATTTTTGTTTATTACTAAATGCCATATGCATTAAAACGGACATTGAAATGAATCATGTGACGCAATTAATCAAAAATTGAATAAAAAAAAAATTCGAGGTAGGGCGTTGTCGCTCCCGTCAACCTGAATACCTTTAGGATATTATGTCGTATAAAGCGTTCTCAAATTATTCCACATTTCGCAGCTGTCCACTATCTATTTATAAGCAACAACATTAGCACGTACAACGACATTGAAAAATATATTAAATTTTTTTTGAAGTTGATCGCCATAAAGCTTAGTTTCCATGGCGTCAAATCGCGTTAATTTTTTTGCACTAATTTGTGATCTGAGAGTTAATCACACTTAGTATTTAGAGCGAGGACGTTTCCATAACAAGCAAACTGAATGCTGATTTAATTCATCTCGTTTATGAAATATGTGTAATAATATCGAGGAGTACGTCATATGTAATAACTGTTGCTAACGTCGACCATTTTAGCAAATTACAAAACCTTCTCGCGTCCCGACGTGGATTATTTCGTCGTGCGGATGTGCTAGTGTATGCGAGTAGCCTACCCGTGCGCAAAATTAGCGATTTTACAGTCTGACGGCCACAAAGTATTGCATCTTTAACGCTTCTGTCCATGTTCAGAAAATGATGAAAAACTCCCTTTATTTTAGTAATTATGTCCACAATCGTAGACCTTGACGACTCTGTGACGCTTTAGTTAGTTAGAAATCAATCGAATCGGACTAATTATGTAACGAGTAATTTTCACCAACCTTCAACTGAAATTTGTTGCCGACACTATCACATACGATCATCCATAAGTTATTTAAGAACACTAAACATACCGTCTGAGAAGGAGAAAAATTAAGACCAGCTTGAATGAATAGGACTTGTGATTTATAACAAAAACAAATATGTCTTCTACTTTCTGAAGTTTTTATTTAATGGCAAAATACATAATATCAACAATTTATTTATTTTATGAAATAAAATATATAATATATATAAAATATATATATATATTTGGTGTCATTGAAAACTTTAAAATCATAATCGAAACCTGTACAAAGAGTTAAGCTAGTTTTAACCCCATCCTCAACGCGTCATTAGCCTTCGCTTTTTCACCATTCTGGCTATAACAAAGGACGTCAGATCAACACGTACCATTAGAACAAGACGCAGGCAATTTGGCAGATTTTGTAAATAACATTTTTCTGATAATGAAATTTTGACAACTTTTCCGAACATAAAAACAAGCAAACGAAATAAAAGTTTTTCTTTTTCTTTAAATAAAATATTACTTCATATTCATGTTACGGAAAATATGATCAATTGGACATTATGCATATTCCCCCGTGTAGTTATTATGTATAAGGGTTAGAGTTAGGGCTATAGTTACTAAGCATAGCTAATAACCGGTCAATATGCATAATTCCTGAATTTATCACAATCCCCGTAAAGTATGTATATACATCAACAGAACAATCAAGAAGAAGATATGTTTACGATTTTCCATAATAATATTTGGCATGTCGGTCTAATTAGCAACAACGGACAAGTTTGAATATTGTCAAGAAACATTGAGAAAGCGCTCGAAGGTGGTTAACTAATAGAGCGTATGTCTTTAGTAATATGTACATTTAAACTATAACTACTGAATTAAAATCTGAATAATTAATTACACAAATTATCAAAGACAATCACATTAGTGAAACATTCTTCAAGTCCAACTTATTCTGTAAATGCTTTGGTACCAATTAAATATTTTCTTTATCGAGAACTTAATGACATAAATATTTTTACTACGACCTGTCATAATAAAAACACTATAATTACTAAAATGTAAGTTAAAAAAAATAAATAGATATAAACACTGTAATTACAATAAATTAGCTATAACATATAACTGTCGTCAAACATGAGTTTTATCAGTAAGTATCTTAAACGCAATGCGAGGTGTCTCCTTTTCGCACTTCATTTCGGTAATGTTGACATTGCTGCGAAGCATAACAATTCTTACAACAAGAATTGTAAGTTTCAACATCATTTGACTGATGGGCAAAATAATCGAAAGATTTTTGAGGAGTACCAGCTCCTGGTTGACCAGCATGCATTAAATTTCCATTACCATCATAACAACATTGTTGTCTAGCTCCATAGGAGCTTGGTTCACCTGATACTAAACATCCATTAGCACCAGGTTTAAATGTCTGGCATGAAGGAAGACCTTTATCTCTGCACGTAGAGTCTGGTATCCACTGTTTATTTGATGGATTATCCAACTCCTGAAGTTTTGTAAGCTTGGTAAGAAATGGAATGCTTTTCACTTTGCAGGGGCATTTAAAGTTCTGATTTAGATCATTTAACCATGTTGTGTTTTGTCTTTCACTCTTGTACCAAACACTGCATTTGTTACAGCCACAACTGCTTGGCTTCAACACATTTGTTGCATATTCCCAGGCTCTCTTTTTTTTACATTTTTCGGTATTATCCCAAGCGCAATGTGATTCACTGCGACAATCATTGCAATTTT
The DNA here is from genome assembly GCA_030067915.1 of Hydractinia echinata. Lineage (NCBI taxonomy): Eukaryota > Metazoa > Cnidaria > Hydrozoa > Anthoathecata > Hydractiniidae > Hydractinia > Hydractinia echinata. The sequence goes on along the minus strand of JASGCC010000323.1, from coordinate 184,378 downwards.
CGATACATGAACAAACCTTTTCACCCTGTATGGACTTTACTTTGCAGTTCCTTTCAATAACCAACCACGCGACTTTCCTTGTTAGATTGTGAATATCAAAATCACGATATCGACCCAAAAGATTGTAGTTGTCAATAATCTTCATCGAAGCTAAACCACCAATCTGCGTCACGCTGGTCTTTAAATCATGATCGGGTACGTGCAGTTTGGATTTAACATGATCTACGGTCATTTTATACGTGCCAGGCTTGAACAAAAATATTTTGTTGACAACATGGTAATACACCGAAGACAGTGTATACTCCCCAACTGTCATTTTGTACTTTTCCGAACCACTACTACTATCATCTCCAACAGCCAATCTGACATAAGCGTGTTGCAAACTGATCTCAGCTTGTCCACGATCAGATATGTCATTAGGGTTGGCAAAGTTTTCAATCTCATATTTGTCTCCGACGCCATCTCCATCTGAATCAGCCTGTAAGGGATTCGTTCCATACTTTTGCTCCATTTCATTACTGATACCATCACCGTCATAATCTGCTTCTGGATGGTCATATACAGTAGGATTCATGCGAAAGTTGTATTCATATCCGTCAAGCAGTTTGTCATTATCAGTGTCAGCGTTGAGTGGGTTTGTGCCAATAGCATTGACAGAACCATTTGAACTTTGACTGGATGACGAATTATAGTAAGATACGTTAGCATAATATTCCACAAGGTTGACTAAACCGTCGTTATCGAAATCTTGAAAGTAAAATTCATCGCTGTGGCTATCTTCATCAAAATGATATTTTATCCATTCATCCCATCGTGGTGGTTTTCTGACACTGCATAAGTTATCAGTGAAGAAGACGGAATTGTCAGATGGTATGTTGCTGAAGGAAGAGGTTGCATGGAGTTGGCAAACCAACGGGACACATGTGGTGTTTTGTAAGCAAATTTTCTTTATAAATTTTGTTGGGATGATAACATGAATGGTCTCTTTGGTACAAACAGTTGGTTGGTCGGCACAGAATGTAACAGCAAGCAGGCAGAAGATAACTAAAAGGATTGATTGGTTTTTATCATTGGTTACAAGAAATGCTAGGAACATCAAAACAAATGTTAATATTTGACTTGATAATTTTGAGGAATGACTGCCAACAAGAGGGACGGGTGTGATATTGTTGTTGTTATTGTTGTTGTTGTTGTTGTTGTTGTTGTTGTTATTGTTGTTATTGTTGTTATTGTTGTTATTGTTGTTGTTGTTTTTGTTGTTGTTATTGTTATTGTTGTTAAGATATCCTATGGTGACTGATTTACTTTCGAATGTTACCTTTCCAGCAAGTTCATCTGTATATCTGATAACGATATCGTTGCTATCTGCATCGGTACTCCAAGTGAAGTCAATATTTGGCAGTTGACGTACAATGATTTCATCTAAATATTTCGCACTGTAACGTACTTCCTTCCATGCGCAATTTTGTCCATATATACAATGTAACCATGACAACCACATCAAAAGAATGCACCTACGAGAGAATGAAATGACATCTTGAATCATCAAAAATCTTGTTTTCACTTGCAAATAATAAGTAGGTGGAGTTTCCACGCGACGAATAGAATTTAATTGAGGAGTGATCCTTGAAAAGAACCTTGTTTATCGTGTTCCTCCTTATTTAATAACAAGAACTTCATTTGATGTTATTCTCCTTATTGCATGTTAAGTTGCTGAAGTAATTTTATTTTGTCAATGTTAAAATAGATATTTGGCAAAAGTCATATTGTTCGTTTTAGAAAAAATTCAAAATTTTTTCGTTTATTAAAAAACAACTAATTATTTCTGTTATTTGAATCTAAAGCCAATAAAATGAGAGGGCGTCTTTCTTTCTCATTTTTACTATGTCTGTGAAAAATTAATCAAACATAAATGCTGTGTTTTAATTAAAATTTTTGTTATCTGTTTTCAAATATTCTGAGGAGTTTTTACGTGACAGGAGAAATGATGCTAGGATTTGATAAAAAGAAGGCTTTTTCTGTAGGTTTCTTTACACGAAAAAGCATTGTTTAAGGTTTTAAACTACTATCGAGTGTAGATTGATGTCTTTTGATTTATTTGAATTCATTTAAAGTCCTAACAATGCCTTCGTGTGACGAAATAAACTGAAAATAACTTTGCTTCACCCAGCGCTTCCATCTTTTTTCCTGCCACGAAGATGCCAGAGCCGAAAGAGCTTATCGCTGAAAATGTTAACTAAGGAATTTATCTATAGATCTTATGATGTCCACCAACGCCAGATAGATTGGATTCATTATGACCCACGCATTACCAATATCTGTTAACCCTAACACTTCCCTTTATTAATTGCCTCTTTATTAGTAAAAATTGTCGATAAGTACTTTATGAAGCGAAATTTTTGCCAATTTATAAGGTATTGTCCTATGTGCTATGCAATAAAGCGCTAATAAGATGGTTCGAAATGGCCTGAAAAATTAAAAATTCTGATTTTCACGTAACAAGAATACTAAACAATAAATTAAAGGTCCAAACAAAAATGGCTTAAAAAAGCTAAAACCTTAATTATGTTTCGTATAAAGTTATATGTTAATTTCATTCGTGACTGTTACATGTCAGTTTCATTCGAAAGAGAAAAGAGGCGCGAAAAAAAATAAAATAAAAATAAAATAATAAAAACTATTCAACATTCAGTCGTTTGATTTGGTGATGCATCAATGTCAATTTGTTTTCCACAAGTGCATATAAAATTTAGATATGAGAATGCAAAATAAAGAAGGAAATGTGAACAAACGAATCAGAAATGGAATATCGGAAATTTCTCGTTGAAAAAAGTACAATTATCACGCGTTGTTTCAAAAATAACTCGCGATCATTCTATTTAACAATTTCTTTTCTCTTTTGCCGGTCGCTACTTTTTATTTATTATAATTGCATTTTTCATTTCATTTTCTCATCTAAAGCAAATAAGAAAAACTGCCGCAAAAATATCCAAATACTGAATAACTTCTTTCCATCTTCGTCGTATATTTTTCACCGCATAAGTTAACACTGGTCATAAAAGGCCACGTAAACAAATTGGCTATAAATTGAAATTAATTCCCAAAACATATAACAGATGTGATTACTGTACATAATCCTTTCAACTCCCAGGCAATTATTCCTATCGAAATATAGTTTTTGTGTTGTCACGCTTTGAGCAAATAGAATGATCTCGGGACTCCGTTTGAGTAACCAAAACATTTCGGGTGCATGCAAAGACTATAGTTCAGTATCCCGGATGAATTTTTAATTTGTGTATACACATCTTATGATGGTTGAACTACGAATTGCTAGAAAGTACAACAGACTAGGAATTTTTGAAACAGAGTACAGTTGAAGTTGAAAGTTGAAACAAGATACAATAGTCCGAAATAAAAATTAAAATATTTTACGCCTAAAAGCGCTCATTTCTGTTTTAAAGAACCGAATTATCACACCCGATAGTTAATTTTTCGATTTGAAAATTTAGCAGGATGATATATTTAAAAAAAAATTCTAATATCTTTTGGGAATAAACATTACAATTCAAGAAAAAGAATATTTGAGAGTCAAAACGTAATAGCAAATAATAGAAAATCTACCTTACATTTTTTTTTAAAAAAGGCTCTTATTTAAGAGGTTGAAAGTTGAAATAAATAAATATATGAATAGTTAAGAGAAGAAAAGAGAAGCGTACAGATTTTAAAAAATAATTTTACCTACCATGGCATACTTTCGTACATGTTTCCCTCAGACTAATGATAGTTTTATTTCGCGTCTACACCTCAAAGCAGTTTTCTGTTCTTGCAGTTATAATTCCAGTCGAGCGTTCTTTAGTTGTGTGTGACGAAAACCGGGCTGTCGCTTGCTTTTAAAGAGCGCGAAAAGGACTGGAAATGAACAACGATTGAATAACACAAATCGAAATAATTAGGTACAACTTGCGATACCATCCTGCCCACTGCCACGTGACCGAGTTACTAAGCAACTTAACTCAGCAAGTAGGCCGAGCAAACTGAAATGAAGTAACTCTTATTCTTTGGAAGCAATTGTCTTTTGCTACCATTGCTGAAATCGAATGTTATTCTTCTTTCAATGAAAAAGGAAAGAAAGCTTAGTTTATGAAATACTAATGAAATCTACGTTCACCGTCTACGTGGCTACATTATATTACTGCTACACATTTTTATGTTACCAAGTGCACCGTAAATCCATCATGTCTTCTTTTTAACAAAAGTGGACTCCATGGCAACAGGTCGCTACAAAATAAACATGACTCAGTCCAAGCAAATGCGAGTAACCTAGTAATACGGAAAATGAAGTTTTTTTGTCTATGATAAATTTCTATTGCTCGAAGAAATCGTTAAGTGTTCAAACAATGGTTAACTAATGAGATTAATATTTTCTTTTGTCTCTTTTTCTCTGATTACACAATGCGTAGGACATAATTAGCTCCACTAGCGATAAAAAAGTCGGGGGCACTATTAACTCAAGTAAGCAGATACCATTTTAGGAATTTCAGCTGTTTCTATGGAAACCTAAACCTGTTTATTTCCTGCTGCAACACAAATTTGTGTGATTCACGTAGTGAATCACATGTATATTCAGGTATTGACACTTAATTCGGACACGCGATTGTATATGTGTTGATACTTTTTAGACTTTGTGTATCACACGGCTTTTTCATAAGCAACTTACGATTTTAGTCAGATCTCAAGTTGCTTCTTTTTTTAGACCTGAAGTTGCTTAATGGTTGCTTAATTTTATCTAACTAATTTTCATAATTTATGTAAGAAGGAAAAACAAGAAATAAAGTCATATTAAAATTAACTGAAGTGTGCAACAAAGAAGTCATTGCAGTTTTCTTTTCTTGGAGTTTTAATTCTTTTGTTTTGAAAACTGAGATTTCAGGTTAAAACCAATATGTTTTTTGTTTACAACAATAGAAAAATAAGAATAATGAACAGCCTGGTTAGAAATTTTTGTATTCTTATTAAAAATATTGTGTATTGAAAAAGATAAAGGAATGCCTTAAACAGAATACCACAACGTATTTTTATCTAAAGTATATATATGGTCCTCTAATATACCCAAAATTTTTGGAGATTTATCAATTACTAAGAACACTTGATCTTTTTTATTTCCGGAGCCGGTATGTCATTTATTCAGAAACGTGATGAAAAATCCAGTTCAATCAAAATTGCGGACCAGAATTAAGTCTGGGAATTTTTTGAGTTTATGGAAGAGAAGTGTTTCACACTTTGGAAGAGAAGTGTTTCGAAGGGAAGAGAAGATTTCGGAGAAAGGAATAGAAGTGTTTTCACTTAGAAGAGTTTTTATTAAGAAGAGTGAGCCATAGGGCCACCGTAAAAAGCGTATCTCTTTCTTTTTCTTCGCAACAAATAAATTTTGTGTGTGGTTGTGTTTATATTTGTACAGAACTGAAGTTACTTGTGCTTATATTTGTACAGAACTGAAGTTGCTTAATACTTTTTCAAATCCAATTCAGTAAGAAAAATCGTGTAATACAGATTTTTTTTTGCATCTGCACAAATAAAAAAATAAAAACTAAAATAGGTAACATATAATAATAGTATTGTTGTTGTTAAGCTATTAGTGATAAAACTTTACTGTCCCATTCTAAAATGAAGTATCTTGACCTGACACAGTCATAATCTCGAATTGTACCAAATATCTTGGGGGATGGATGGACTTAAACACTTTAAACATCCCGCCATGTTGAAAATAATTGTCAGAAATATAGCATATCATTTCCCTGAGAACACGCTTTTCGCCGCTAACGAAATCTTGAATAGGTTGGATTGGTTTGCTATTTGGGACAATACAGAAAGTGATTAAAACAATACTTTTCAAATCAGGAGTTTCTCTGGGAGCGCATATAGTAACACGGTTGTCATGACAACTCCTAAAATAGGATTTCATTTTCTTTTGTTATTGTTATTGTTAAGTTAATGGAAAGTTGCTTAAAAAAGGATATTGAACGTCACAGGGTATAACCTTATTGGAGCAGTATCTTAGTAGTCATATTTTAAATTAGTTTTTGGTAAAATCGAACCCCCACATAAGCATCAATATCAAGAGAAATTTAATTAAACACCCACACTCCTCTTCAAAGCACCTTGATTAATCTTGATTTAGTTCTAAATATTAGAATGAAACGCGTACGTCACTGCGTTGGTGGTTATTTTCAGTTTACAACAAAAAATTCAATTAAAATTGCTTGCACGAATATCGTGTAATCACTTATATCTTGTGAATCAGTGAATACAATAGGTATAACTTATCGGTAATAAGGTGACAACAACAATTTAACTTACTAATTCTTGACTGATGTTTTAATACCAATAGCAATTTTTATAAAAGCTCGAAGATGCAGGGTTATTTATTGTTTTCTTTCAAAAGCCATTTTGTGGCCATAGTGTTATAAAGCGTTGTTTCACGAGTTTTTCTTCGACGCATGCGCACTTTGACAAACTCTGTAAGTTTTTCAAAGCGCGCACGCCCTGTCAAAGAATCCCGTGAGCTTTTTGCGCTTAGCAGGAAATGCAGTCAAATGGAAATGAGTCTGAACAGATAATATCGATTTAAACTGTAAATTAATTTATAGAATTTAGCTACTTTTCACCTTTTCCAGTCTTAAAGAAATATAAACAATAAGAAAACATACGTAAAAACTATTTTTGAAAGATTATTTCCACCAAAATCTCTTATTTCATCAATAGTCAAACGGACCAGCTGATTTTCCAAGAGGAAAGCTTTAGGGAGATAATGACGCAAAAAAATTTGGTTTTTACTTCGTTTTTAATCTTATAATTTTTTTCGTATGACGATTGCAGCTTGTAAAATAAAAATAAAGAGTTAATAGTTCTTAAAGTCTTATTGATAAAATTAAAATACCTGAGCCTATCCTTGCGCAGAAAAACAATTTTTGCTTGGAAACTAAGGGGAACTTACGTTTAAGACCTCTTTGTCGTCAGAAATGACGCCGGCAAAAAGCGTTTACGACTTTCTTTGATCGTCTTGTGTGGTCCGCAATTACACTGTGTACCAACTATAACACCTATCTAAAAGTCAACGGGACGTGTGCACGTGACTAAGAAACTTCGCCTAGAAGGAGACGAGCTGGAAAAGCAAACCCTCTTGTATACGAAGTTAAAATTTCGCTAAAATAATAGACGTACTTTGTCTGTTTGTACGCCAAAATTATGCAATGCTAGGGAGCGGAAAAATTACGTTAAAGATGCACAAAGTATCGTTGTTGGTAGTAAGTACGACGGGCGTGTTTCCAAAGATTGTTTTATGGGCCAACAGCTAGTTTAAAATAACGCGTTAGTTCCGTATGTCTGTCTGTGACAGCATAGTGGATTTTAATATCTACAATTTTCTACAACAACGTCTGTAAAACATAAAAAACTATATTATTGTTATTTATAAAACTTTTAGTTACGTTTTTAATTGGCCAGAAGAAATCATGTGATAAAGATGAAGCGTTTTGACTAGCTGGAATTTTTATTGTATACCAATTTAAATTTCATCGCAACGGGTTTTAAACCACAAGGAAGGTTAAAGGAGAGGCGAACAGCAATGGCACGGCTGCTGATTGAAAATTCATGATTCTTGAGATAATTTCAAAGACCAGATCCGCTGGCCTGGAATATCCCGTAAAATCTTGACAATTGTTTAGTTTTTTAGTTAGTATCAAATCAGGTAAAAAATGGTTTTGCTGAAAGATTTGCTGTTTTTACATTAAGGGGGTAATAAATTAAAGCTGCTTGTTTAAAAAAGGTGAATTTGTGGCTTAAAACTTTGCAGCACAACAACACGTTATATTCACATTATACCCAGAAAATCTCTTTATTAGAAGTTTATTACAAAATACCAGTTTTTACTTTTATCCTTAAATGCTTAATCATTCATTTTATGGTTCAGTATTTTTACACATTTGCCAAACTGGTGGTTATTCAAAAACAATATTAGATCTTTCTCTACAGCGATGATCACACTGTTTTTTTAAAAATATACACAAGTTAAAGATCAAAATAGCAAATATGCTATTAGTGACACGACGAAAATAGTTTTATTTTTATTACTGAACTTAGTAAACTAATTCATGAGTAAAGATAAAGAAAAGAGAGATTTGTAAACAAAGCTGAAACCGCCATATTGCACGTTCGATTTGTTGTTGAAAGTTTCCGGTCTGTGTATTTATCAAATTTGGCGCCATCTCATCACAACAAACTTCATCGTTCGAAGTTGGATGTATGTTGTGAAAAAGCGAAAAAAAATACGGAAAGAATATTATTATTGGCTGTGAGAGATGTTTATAAAGTTTCAAGAAGTATTAACGAAGGTTATAAAATACTGGCACTACGATTGTATGTAAAATATTCTTGGTTATCTTGAGTTAAAGGTCTTATTTTTAATGTTTATTGGTAAGTACAACTCAAACTTGCTTCTTTTTTCCCCGCACAGCCATAAAAACTTTGTTAAAATGTTGCTAGGAAGGAATGTGGATATTTATTTATGAAACATAGTTATTTGTGTGTCATTATAGTAGTTATTTTATTAGATTTTGGGATTTAGACGTTCCTTAATTTTTGCTACCTCGCCTAAAATTTATTTTGTGGCTGCCTCTCCTTTAACACTGTGTTATAAATTAGCGCGGAACAAAGTTTAATTCCTTGCTCTCGCCTTTTTAATGAAATGGACAACAAACCGTTTGATGACAGGAAGCATAATAAATTCCAAAAAGTTTTTTTTACTGGATTTAAAAACTACTTTATTGGGATAAATTTTCGCGAGGATTAAATTTCACGGATTTCGCGGATTTTGGCTTAATCCGCGAAATTAAGTCTTCGCGAAAATCTGAAAAGTAGCCATCCGTGCAAATTTGTCCCCGCGATATTTTTGAATAATTGTCTGATCCGTGAAATTTATATAAGAAAATTTCCGAAAAATTTCCATTGTCGAAATCTCCACTTCCACAAGCATTCGTACTTTCCCTTACTTCCTTTGACAATTCCCCGTTTTCCCATAACAAAAAAAAACGAGTAAAAATTATGAGATATAATCTATTCTATCTACTTTTGTAAATTCATTTTTGAAGGGATATTTTGACAATAGGATTGGCTGTGTGTCACGAAACTTAACCGAGAGCTAATTTTGCCAGTTTAAAAAAAAATTGTCAAAAATGTCGAAGCGCAAAATTAAGTCCCCGCGAAATACTAGAAAATAGCGCATTCGCGAAAATAAGTCCCCGCAAAATGCTGGATTTTCACGGATGAGCTCAACCGCGAAATTTAATCCTTGCGGAAATTTATCACAATACGATCGGCGTAATTACGTATGTGTCCAACTTAAAATGCCACAAAGAACTAACGGTTCGGAGAACTTTCACGTACCAATAAAGCATACGTATTTACGCTTTTAAAATTTATTGGTATCAATCTTAATGCTTTTTCTATTTCCTGTTTTAATATGCTGTAGTAATTTACAAATGAAAAAAAAAAAAAAGGGGGGTTAGAAAAATGTAGTAAGAACGGGTGCTTTCTAACAAGTCTGTAAAATTAAAAACTTTTTATCTTCAGCATAGTGGTAATAACTATCCCTTTTGTCTTCTTCTCTTTCGTTTTATTCGTTTCCTTCGTTTTACATATTTTCTATAAAAATATTTTATAATTACAACAAAATAAAGAATGTCTTTAAAATTTTTCTCTGTAAAATACTTGCATATTATCCAGGAAGTCCGAAATAGGAACATAACCATGGGGGAAACTCTTTCCCAAACTGGTTCTGAACCTATTCTTCACTTCATTTTGGTATTCGTAATTATAAAGAAACAGAAAATTTCCCACTTTCACTTCGTGCTGTCCAAAACAGGGTCCATTGCTGCTGGAATAACATACTGCTTGAGATCCACTTTTGATCAAAAGTTTTCTCTTGCCGAGATAAAACGAAAAAACAAACGCCTTTGAACTTGTGCGGGAAGTTGAAGATGCTAGAAGAGAATAATAAGAATAAGGCCTGTTGTTATCATTATTGACAATAACATGATAAATAACATTTGAAAGACTTTACTTATAGCAGGGCAATTAAGGAACGCTAGTCTAAAACAAATAGTTTAGCATGCCACGCATTAACCTCATTTGGCATAAAATACCCGCTGCAAATTTTAGTATCTTTTTAGAAATATTTGCCTAACTTGGTTTAGAACGTCAATACTATTAATTTTTGACTTCACCTGTTGATGATATCACGACTTATTAGATATTGCTCAAAACGATCATAATAAGCATTAGATTCTGATCATGTGAGCATGGCAATTTTACAAAGTATTTTAGTTTTAATTTAAACTTTTTTCTTCAGTTTAGCCACCTGTAAAATCCGTTTTTCCTGATTTTTAAAATTCTAATTCGATTTATAAAATTAATTAGATTTTAAGGGATTTTTCAAGTACATATTAATTTTTTTTATGTTATAAATTATTTATACAGATAATAGAATATTAAATATAAATAAAAAATATTGGCCAAAATGTTTTCAAACATGATTTAGATAGATATACATATGTCCCTGATTGTAAAACTGGTCATGACGTCACTAAAAATGGCCACGTCAGCAAGAAAACAATTTTTTTGTCTCATGCTACAATTGTAATCAGACTGATGTCACAAGTAGACCTCTATCACCATATATGGAAAGCGGGAATTTTCCCAACCCTCTCCCTTGTTGGTACATACAAGAATAAAAAAGCTCGTTCCAAATATTATTAACACAAGAGAATTCATAATCTCCACACAGGAGCAAACTAACTACGTGACATCCGAAAAGGAAATACTTACGACTCCAGGGTATATCAGAATATGCTCCAAACGTCTTTTTGTATATGGTTCGAAGGATTGTGACAGTGTGTGGCTTGTTATCACAACGCTTGTGAAATGTGGTAGCGTTCCAATTGTCCCTTTTTCCATCAAAACACAAAACATATTGACCAAACGCTGACTCTTCTTTCAGCCATTCTTTGAGACTTTTCGAGTACTCTTTTGTCAAGAGTACAGATGGCACTAAAATAAAAGTAAGGCTTGCTTAAGGTCAACTGAAGATAAAACAATAAATCAAGAGCATGAAATATCGTTTTTAAAGGTGACTATACTTTTTAAAGAGCTATAGTGTCTCCCTAATGTAAATCTTGAGAAACAACCAGATGCTTTGGGTGGATATTTGCAAGCCCTTCCTTTAGTGATGCTTGAATGGAATAAGGAACAAGCATAAATAATGCACTCTTTTTATCTTGAATACTCGCCGAAAATTGTGATACACGAATTTTATAATTTTATAATTTTATAATTTTAACGTTTTGACATTAAAAAGATCATATTTAACATCATTGAAGTAGTGTGTGTATAAATTTTTAACTTAATCCGACATGTGAAATTGCTATTTTGGTGGTATTTATATTACGGTCAAAGTCTTCTTAATTTTCGACTTGTGCTAATGAGCCTCGGTTTTAAACAGAGATCAATTAACGCAAAATTAAAATCAAAATGTTTTAACGGGTTGTTTGTTTGCTGTTGAACCTGAAGATTTTACCTGTTATTGTTGAGAAATAACAGTGGTACATAAAAGAAAACTAATTCGAGAAAGGTGTATTGTATGACTTTGAAGAAAAAGAGAAAATAAATAAATAAATAAGTAGCATAATTGTTTTTGTTGTGTTTAGGAAGATGGGTTTTCTATCCGTACAAAATTTCAACTTAATTCGTCAGTGGTTTGTTCATAGCAGTCAAATTATTTCTATTTTTCGGCTGACCATTTAATGCCTCGTTCTCAAAAGAGATTTGGATACAGAAAATTAAGCATTTGCTGTAGCAGGTTATTTATCTGCTTTATTACCTGACTGATTCAAAAACCCGGTTAGTATTAAAAAATCCGATGATTTGATTGGTTTACAGCTTATTTTACAGCTTATTTTATCTTTGTATGAAGCCATACTAACCGCTTTTGGAAGCCATTATTAAAATGGTAACATAAAAACGTAAACAAATTAGAAACATTTTAATAGCACACAAAAAATATAAAAGTGGCTCACTTAAAACCATCTTTTCGTTTCAATTCACATAAACAAAGATTCGAATTTGTTTATTGTACTTACAAATTTTTAAAATCGAACGATCTTGAATTCGAAAAGTGTCAAAATCGAACATGTGTTTTTTCCTTCTTGGTGCGTTGGGAATAGCAACTTAAATATAGCTTTGTTTGTTTTGTTCACAAAGGAATATTTATTCGCAGACCAGATACAGTCAGGTAATAAAAAGTTGGAGTTTATCAAGTTTCTAAAATGACGATATTTCGCTATGTTGTTTATGAAAACAAAAAGCGGATACCTGAAAGATAGTGCTTTGTTTGTAGCACAGTTAGGAAATTTATTAACCTGTGCTTAGGTATCAATGCATTTCTAGTCCACTATTTTAAATACTGTACATTACAAGATACTGCTTCTCTAAACCCTTTCTGGATAGATACATAACATTGCCTAGGTAATTAAATCCCTTTAATTAGAAAAATAATAATGTTATTCAACATGCTATTTAAAAATTTTAAAGACGACTTACATTTACTAAATTTCACTCTAAAGCTGCTCTCAACACTTTGTGTCAAATCCCAAATGATACATTTATAATTTCCAGGTATTGCAATGTATGCCTTCAGCGTGAACAAAGTACCGTTTGTTGATTCTTCTACTGGCAGTTCCATTCCCTTATCGAGATTAACAACCTTCCCATACATGTTCTCAGGTGTACCCAAAGCAGAGCATCGGATAACTTGCAACGCGAGAGACTTAATACTAGAAAGTGGTTTCTCTACGAACTGCAAAGGTCTTGGTTTTAACTGTATGCCTAGATTTGACTTGCCTGCGCAAACATAGAAACAGCATTTAAACATTGAAACAAAAGTGTTAGGTGATGTTAGGGCTAGGGTTAGAATTAATAAGAGAGGATAGAAATAAAGTTTTTGGAAACATGCCTAAAGAAACAATCCCTAGCGATATTCATTGATGGAAATCTATTATTCTTATGATGACTGCGCATTAATTATTGCCTGGATTAATCGGTTTAAAAGTTTAAATAAAATCATGCATATTTTAATCTGTACCTAAATAATTTTCTGCTTCGCAAACGTAATAACCAGTGTCTTCTTCACGCACATTGAAAATTTTGAGAGACGTTCCATTTTTCTCGTGTCGTCCGATGGGTAAATTTCCATATCCTCGCTTCCATGTTATCGTGGCCGGTGGATTAGAAGTTACCTTACATTCAGGAAACTTGAAGTTAGTACCAAGATTTGCATAGATGCGGTCGCTTGGTAAATGTATTACGGGTGGAACTGCACAATAAAAAAATATTTAAGAGTATATATTGAGCATTTTAATTAGTTGCATAAATGCGTATTTTTTATTTTTGGTTTTTATTAATGCATGAAAAAGGATACTATTATCTTACTATGCACTGTAAGTGAACCAGAAGCATTTGCACTTCCAATAATGTTTCGCGCAGTGCAAGTCACGTTGCTACGGTGATCATCCCAAGTAATGTTTCTCACGTGCAAATATGATGAAATAATCGATTCGTGGGGATCAATTTCTATTGTTATATTTGTGTTTGCAAAGTGGTGCTCCCATCTTACAGAAGGTATTGGATTTCCAAGAAATTGACATTTTAAAATTTTATCATCACTCTCATTGGCAACCGGATAGATGTGTGCATCTGTTAGTCTTGGGGTAAGCAAACCAAAGCCTTTCTTTCCTCCCTTACCTGGTGGGCCTGGAGGGCCTGATGGTCCCTAAAAATTGAACTAAATTGTATTGACACTATTTTCAGGGTGTTGTCTATAGTTGAGAGATTCCGAATTAATCGAATGAGCAATGTATGACAAACAAAAGCATAAAATTACCATTGTTCCAGGCTGGCTTGTGCCTATAAGAAAGAAAAAAACAATATTTCAAGAAAAAAGAAAAACAGAAAATTTTATGATTTTGAAGAAAGAAAACAAAATACAAAATCGTACCGACAAAGTAACAAAGAATTACTAAAAACAATTTTCACTTCACATGTTATCTTTCATATGGAAATGGCTAAAACATTTCAATCACTTATTATTCCTGCAAAATGAGTTCTAGAGATCTGCAACAAACTTTAAAAGTTATTTCACTGGCGGAACAAAATATAAGTCTAAAGTACATATATTGACATAAACTTACAACTGCATGTTTTTGCAACGTTGCGTATATGTTCCTCTCTAAGTGTTAGTATGGTCTTCTGAATAACGTTTCTCAATGCTTCGTCGATGGAATCTACGTTCTCGTATCGTTTTATCACAGCTAACAGTTTTTCAAGATTAAACGGACCACCAGTTGCATCGATGTCTCGTCGGCTTCTCAGGTTCAAATCTCCATTGATGGCAGTATTTGCTGCAAAGAAAAATATTAAAAATGTTAAGAAGGAATGTAGCTTTTAGTAATTTTGGTAATACTCTATGATAATGTGTTTGGGTTTAGTAGTTATGTCGAATGTTTTACAAAATTGCAAAAATGTTAGAACTGTCAGGAACAGCGACTTCAATTTCCGCATCTGGCAAATTAAGTTTACTATGTAAGAAAAAGGCAAAGTTCAAATGGAATAAAATTTCAGAAAGAACCTATATATTATAACCTCATTATAACAGACGTCATTTTAAGGTCCCAATTTGCATTACCTACTAAAACTGACTGCTCTAACGGACACGCCCAAAATGGCATTAATGAACTACTAGATTGTGCACTCAATCAAAACCACTATTTCTGAAGCTTAAAGATACAATTGTGGTGGTAGTCCATTTTACTAAAGAGGGGTATATCACCAAAAGGAAAAGTTAAAACGCGCTACCAACTCTGACATTATAGGGATTGCATTTTTTCTAAGTATTTTTATATCAAGTTTTAGGTCTTACCAAAAGTGCCTTTACCACTGGAATCTTCATATCGAACATAGTCGAAAATTGATAAACAACCAGTTAACAAAAAGAAGGCATATAACGAACATTCACTTTTTGTTGTCATCTCGACTTGCAAACTTCTTTCCTCTCGTGAAGTGAATGATACTCGCAAAACGTTTTTTTTTGCTTAGCTATATATATATTTTAATATTATGCTTATTCACAGTTTTTATTTTTATTGTTTTTAAAAATATTTTCTTCGCATATTGTTTTAAAAAATAAAAATAAAAATATCTATGAAAAATAACTGTGAATGACACCCACAAAACGTTTTTTTTTTGCTTAGCTATATATATTTTTAATATTATTCTTATTTACAGTTTTTATTTTTTATGTTTTTAAAAAAATATTCTTCGCATATTGTTTTAAAAAATAAAAATGAAAATAACTATATTCATTTAATTTGACGTTTTGACCATAAATAAACAGGATAATCAAAATCTGAATAAACTTAACTTCTGTGGAAATATGCTATCGTAATCTGAAAGTGCAAAAATTATTGTTTTTCCTGATGTGTTTCCTGAATAAAATGGATCGCGCAATTGTTTCCCTTTTCATTTAAATTTCCTTGTGGAAAAATCTCTTGAGCATTTTCCGCTCAAGCGAAAAATGCATTCGTGTGGAAACCTACCTTCAAAAAGAGCAACTCAAAAAGATGCGGTATGGTAGCGGTGCATACAAAACAAACCGTTGCGTTCAGGTCATTTTTACGCAAGTCGCTTTTTTTATCCTCGTCACAGAACCTTTATATTAGCGGGGCATTATTGAAAATGGCGAAATGATAAATTTTGTGATTCTTGTTTTATGGAAAAAGAAATATAGCGTGAAACGAAAACGTCTATGAATAATGATTAAAAGTATTACTATTTTTAAACAACGTGCTATATTTCCCGGCCAAGAAGCGAACCGTTGCAAATTAATCGTGTTCGGTCGTATGTAAACAGACGGCCTTGCCTTTTATGAGCTCTGAGAATGGGGGGGGGGGGGGGGGGGGGGGGCTAAAATGCTTTTGGATATCAATAAATTAGGGGCAAAACAAATCAACATCAAGAAATCGTAGGTAAATCCCACGATGGAAATAAAAATACAGATGCGGAGAGCATCTGTATTTTATGATTCATTAATCATGGTTTCATGCAACGTAATTGTGTGCATCTGTAATGCGGAGTTCTCGGCATTGAGAGGGTTTGATCGCGGCCAAATTGGTAAGAATATATCGCATATGCTATTACGATTGTATTCAATTTGTGCGCTTTGAGCTGCAAAACAGAAAAAATGCGGATATTATTATAGATATGTCCTTATACGAAAAATTGAAATCATACAGAGATTTACCAACTTTATTGATGTATTCAAAACCTCAATTTAAAAAGCTATTTTAAGGGCACAAACTTTCGCAGGCAGAAGATTTCGCTTTTCTCGCGTTTTTTCGCCACGAATGTTTATGCATTCGGAAAATATAAATCACCAAAAATTTATGTCTCATAATTTTTGCATAATTTTTTTGTTAAGTTCTGCTTTCCTTAAATATTTTATACAACAGATGCAGTTGCCCGTTTAGAGTATAATTTATTTATTTATTTATTCTCCTAATGGGTGGTTTTCGCTTGACCATTCAAGCAATAACACTGCTTATCAAGTCTGTCATATTGACGCTCTTTAAATGAATGACCCTCAAATTTTGCTGATTAAGGCAAAATTATTATTTTTGTATTTTTCTTAAGGCCAGGATACACTTGTATAATATCATTAAATATATTCTATAATACAGTTATAATTTTTCTACAATATACTTATAATTTGTTATAATATCGTTATAATTTCATTTAATTTCATATAATCGTTGCCACAACAACGCTAGCAGATAATAGATCTATTGTCACACAAACAAAAGGCATTCGAAACCAGATCACCAACAATATTATTAAAATCAAACTCGTTTGATTTTATTCAAATATTATAGCCATGCAGCAAATTATGAGGTTATGACGCACATGCTAGATGTTGAAATTATACATATTTAGCTATAATATAAGAAATTATAAGAAATTATAACCATGTTTTAAACATATTTTAAGAAATTATATTGATATTATAAGGCATATTTCAGTGATATTATACAAGTGTATCAGGTCCTTTATAAAATTATAAAAAAATGAATTTTGGATTGCTAAGCATAAATTAGGCGTCATTCATTTAAATGAAGGTCAGTAGTAGGTTTTTCGTTTTCTATTTGTTTGGAAAACAAATTTGAGCTAAACCATAACTTAAAAACAAAACAAGTCTTTTTAAACAGCGTAGATAAGCAAAATATTATATGTCAAAATAAGTATATAAATATATCTTCTATACCTAAGCAAAAAAATAATTTGAGTTGAATCAATTGACAAGGAGGACGTGCTTGGGTGTCAAGATGATTACGAAGAGCCAAGCCTTCATATATACGTTTCTGTTTTTCACAAGCTGTTTATCAATTTTTAATCACTTTCGATTTGAAGGTTCTGAAAGTCATGCAAGCTTCGGTAAGTCAATATCTTTTATTGTATTGAATTCTCTAAAGGTTGTATTAATTTCACTAAAGGTACAGTCTGTGATTAAAGACACCTCTATAAGAAAAACCTAAGAGCAAAAACACAGACGAATAATTTTGTGATTTTTATAATTTTTGATTTTAAAATATTTTTTTATTCTCACGAAAATATTAATAATTCATGGCGTGAAAGTTTTTTTTTCGCCCAAAAGTAAGTCAGATGCCGACACCCCCCGCCGCCTTTCCTCAGCAGTTCAAAAAATATTAACACACTGTTTTTATTATTTCGTACGAAACGTTAAGTTAAACATTTTTTGATACTGTTGATTTTACTTTTGATTATAGCTACTCTTTGTTTTCACCTAAACTAGTCAGTGATATTACTTAAGCATATCATGTATCGTATATTAACATCTTCTTTTTTAAATTTATTTTCTATAACAGTGTTTGCAGCTAAAGAAAACTGCGATTTTCTTTTCACAACGTTGTTGTATAGTCCGTATTTTATATCTTCAACTTTATATTCTGTTCTGTATAATATGCATATTTTAAGAAAGAAATTCCATATGTCTCTGGAAAGAGAAGACGTATTTTTTGTGAACTATACTTCAAACGTTGCACTGTAGCTATATACTTATATCTTATTTATACATAGGACACTAAATTTAATTTCGCGCCCTAAACCATAGAATATTGTTTCTTTCAAACTGTTTTTATGATCTTTAGAACCTTACGAGCTTTATGAAAGCCAAAACTTTTAAATTTTCTGTTGGAACATTTAAAAATTCAAGTATTTGAAGGCATTAAGATTACACCTTTGTCCTGAATATTAAAACATCCAAAATCGACCTAATAATTCTAACATAAATATTCTTGCTAAAAGGTTATGACAAAAACACTCTTTTCAGACATTCTCCTAACTAATGAATGTATTATTCAAGTCGCGATTATATCGTACCAAGTGGACTGTAAAATTTATTTTAAAATCTTTTTAAAACGCTTGGGCAAGGCAAAGAACGTTTAAAGATCGTTAAAAAATTCCTGCATTATAACCTAAAACCTAAAAAGACTTAAAATGCTGACGTTTTAAGGCTATTTCCCAAATGAATTGATGAAGTTTAAAAAGAGATTTTGCTTTTGTCCCAATGTTTTTTGTGCGTAGAAAGTAAAAACATTTAAAATGTCTGGATTCCACATTTTGTAGTAATGAATATTGAAACGAACAAGGCTAACAATCTGGCTTGGTATTTTCCCTTTTATTTGGTATGACATATAAAAATGTTGCCTGTAGAATTGCGTTTTTAACCTTCCTCATTTTTGTTCTTGCCTTTGGAAGTCATGTTAGGGTGCAGGCTGAATTAGCCTGTGGAAAATCCACGGGATATTTGTCTCTGCTATTTTTGTCTCACAAATACAAACATGGACGTAAGGCTGGAACTATAATCTTGTTCAATGTTGCAAACATTATTAACTTTTTTTTCACTTTCACAGCAAACACTGCTAGCAATGGACATTCCAACCTGAGAAGCCGACGTGATATGAACGTAAATAACGCTTCATTCGATCTTTTTAATATCTTTGGTATGGTAAAAAAAAATGATAGCACAGTTACCATTCGCGATAAAATACTGGAAATTGTACGAAACACCACTTTCTCAGAAGATCAGATTTGTAAAGCTGTCAGGGAATGCAATTGTAAGTATAGCTATGTGCAGCTTGTACATGTCTTTTAAACATTTGTGCCCTCCTTAAGATAATTTCCGCTTAAAACATTTACTCTGAAATTATATTATAAAATGTTATAAATTTATTATATGTTTCAAATTTATTGTAAAATATCATAAACTGATAGATAGATAAGATATATCTCGCCATTAAAATATGAATCAAGTAATACTGTACCAAAGTTAAAACTGCATTGGCCTAAGCAAGAAGACACGTATCGTCTTATTATTAAGTCCTGTTAGTTGAACTGTTTACAATTCATATTTTTTGGTGAAAAGGTAAATATATCAAGTAAAAACTTTAAATATAAAAGAATATATAAAAAATAAGCCAAAATAGAACAAAAACTGACGTGTTCACATGAAAAGAAATTATAGTTTTGATATGTTTAAGCCAAATATTGATTCGTTAGACTTTTAAAAGAGTGTGTATCTATTCCATTTCTATTATATTGCATTATATTCTTTTAGGCACAATGAAACCTGGACCAATGGTAATACTTTTTCTCTCTATTGTTAGCGTATACAGTAACAGCAACAACTAAAAACTATTTTATTTAAATCTTAGGGTCCAACAGGTCCTCCTGGACCACCAGGTAAAGACGGAAAAAGAGGGCGTGGTTTATTTTCTCCAAGACTGAGAATGAAAGACCTGCACCATTTATCTATAGTCAGAAGTAATAAAATTCTAAAATGTCAATTCTTTGGAAACCCAATACCTTCTGTAAGATGGGCACATGACTTCTCAAACACGAATGTTACAATTGAGATTAATCATCACAAATCGGTTATTACATCATACTTGCACGTTAAAAACATCACGTGGGATGATCGTGGTAGCAACGTGACTTGCATTGCGGAAAGTGTTTTAGGAAGTGCAAATGCTACTGGGCTTGTTACAGTTCATGGTATAAATCCTGTTTCTATTTTTCTAGAATATTATATTTTCATTTTTTTCAACAACTCAAGCATACAGGTAACTCTCGGTAACTCTCAGTAACTCCCGGTAACTTAAACCTCTAAGGGAGCGACGAAAATAGTTCGACTTAACAAATGTTCGAGATAAGCAAAGCTTCCGTTAAGTCTAACTTAATCTAAAATGAGATTATAGTTTGAGTTGAAGCAATTTTTCAGGAGTTATTGCAACAGTTATTAAGAAATGGTGTAATCTGGGCGATAAAAGAGGCATGCAAGTCCCTTATAAATTGAATTCTTCTGCACAATCAACATAATCTATCTATATTACACCAGGAGTGATTAAAAACTAAAAAAAAAAAAAGTCTGACATTTATCCAGTCTCTTATTTCCTTTTCTCAACTAAAAAGTTCGATTTACTCAAAGAAATTAGCCTCAACGGGGAGGGGTCGAAAATTTGGTCGAGTTAACGAGTTACCGGTTCAAGTTACCGAAACTGTATAATCATTACGTTTTTCTTATCTTTTGCAGTTGCACCCATTATACATTTACCAAGCGGTCCCATTCATGCAAATCTTGGTACCAATGTCACATTTCCTGAATGTAAAGTAACTTCTAACCCGCCCGCTACGATAACATGGAAACGAGGTTATGTGAATCTGCCTATTGGACGACACGAGAGAAACAAAACATTTCTTCAAATTTTTAATGTGCGCGCAAAAGATGAAGGTTATTACGTTTGCGAAGCAGAAAATTACTTAGGTATGGTTTAAAATGTATACGGAAATATTAGGCTTTCCAATTGATTCGTCATCTTTGCAACACTTGGTAAATTTATTTGCTGAAGTATGTATTGTTGTTCCTGTATTATCAGGTTGTAATTCACCCTTTTCGTTCCCCTTACTTTTTGGTTACGTAGCCAGCAAGAATAATTAACTTACAATACATGTGAATTGGAGTTCGTTTCATTAAACATGGTGTGTCAACTACTTAAAATGTCGTTTCTGATAGCTGTTATTTTATGACCAAATCCTCACTTTAATCCGTTTTGCAATCTTGCACAGGTAAATCAACGCAAGGCATACTACTAACATCAGGACCTTTGAAATTCACAAAGAAACCAACTGATCTTGTTGAGGCAGTTAATTCATCAGAAGTTATCCAATGCTCAGCGTTGGGTTTGCCAAAACACATGTCTGGAAAGGTTGTGGATCTTGATAATAAAAAGGAACTTTCGGTTAACGTTTCAAGAGCTGCCAACTCATTTACGTTGACTGCAGAAATTACAAAGCCTGGATATTACAAGTGTGTCATTCAGGAACTACAACAAGTAGTTGAAAGCAGTTTTAAAGTCAAATTTTTTTCATGTAAGTTCAAATTTTAGAAACGTTAAATATATTTACTTTCAGATATGCAACTTGCCAATGCATCAACTCGATATAAACCATACGCCAGGAGATATCAGGGCATGTTAGTAAGAGAAAAAATCAGACATTTCCCCTTTAAGCCCCTAATACTGAGAAGTTAGAAATATAAATTTATGCGTAAATCCAACATAGTATCTGAGAAAATACTTTCACGGTACTAATTTTGGGTATAATTGTTATACGCATTTATTCATTTCTCTCTCCAAGGTTCTAAATATGCTTACATTAATGACTTTATTAAATCTACAGAATGCACGTAACTCTGAATTTTTTTAGTACCATCTTCAATCTTAACAAAAGACCTTTCACCACGTCTTGCTGGATGGTTAAAAGAAGAAAATGCATTTGCAAAATATGCTCTATGTTGGAAAGGCACAAGAGATGGTTGGAACGCGACGACATTCCATCAAAATTGTGATAATAAGCCGTATACTCTTACACTTATGAAATCATTTTTTTCAATCTATGGAGGTTATTCAGACATTGCATGGAGCCGTACGTATTGTTAACATACTCCCCCCCCCCCTGCAAAAGTAACGAAGCCCAAAAACTATTAAATTTTTAATAGTTATTATAATAATATATGTATTATTTTTTCTTTTCTAGCCTCTACAGCTTCTAAAATCAGCTCAAAAGCTTTTCTTTTCAACTTAAAATACCGGCCGCGAAAAGTATTGATCCGAAGTGGTTCCAAAGCAATATGTTATCACAGAAAATTAGGACCCTGTTATGGACATAGGGAATTCAGAATCAGAACTCCTGAATATGGTTATACAAAAATTGTAAACACTTTTACAAGTAAAACAGGTAAAAGTTTTACAGCGACTACAGAACCATTTTCTGGGTACATTGGTAGACTGAGCGAGATAGAAGTGTTTTACAGAGTAGACATTGTATAATGAGAAATTTTTTAACTTGATGCTTGTTTTATAACATTGTAAAGGATGGATTATTGTATTGTATAAAATATCCTGAATATACAAGTAAGAATATTCTGACTTATCAATACACCTCTTCACAGTTTAAGTTGTTCACTCATTTTATGTATTAAAAAAAGGAAGTAAACGCAGTGAATTTAATACGCATCTCTTATAGACTCGTTATTTATGATCTTGCTTTCTCTTCATCAGGCCAGCCTTTATCTGGACTTTTTTAATCGAACAATATTATAATACTCGCCGTACGTATGGCTATCTGTATGTCTGTCTGTGTATAAACCAAAGCATGACAACTTTAAATAGGCCAACTTTAGGAAGGGTTTTTCTTTAATAGAAACAATGTTATGATGGTAAGATCTTCGTAGTATTAACCTCGATCGGCCTCCCTAACATATGTTCATGCGACATTAAAATCAGGGATGACAGTCACAACTTGCTGTCTATTTCATAGGTCCTTCTACTCTTTTTACTCCTTTTTCTTAATTAATTTTTATATATAATTATAGTTAAACATTTACCACCTGACATAAGAAGGTACTTTTATGTTTAGTTTAGCTGAAATTGAAAGAAAACGGTACTAGGACTTCCGACTTTCTGACCCTAACGGCTAGTCGAGTGAGTTTGCTGTTCTGTAATGCAGAAACTGTCAGTGGTGTATTTTGAACGTCATTTACCTGCCCTAAACGGCTGCAAAAGCACTTGGTCGGAGATTTGACAAAGCGATTCTACTTGTCAATTTCGCCAAATAACCATAAATCGGCTATAAATGCAATAATATTTTGTCCAGGATTGTACCTCGCTATAGGCTACATATTTCTTAAATAATCCGATGATTCTGATAATTTTTACCTAATGTGGTTAGATAGCTAGACTTTTCAGTGTGTCACACAGCTTTAAAAATAGCAGCACATTGTGCCAAGTATATCCATCATGACTGTCCATGTTTGTTTTCCAATCAAAACAAAAAAAAAATTGCGATCACTCTTTTCTTATTCTGGCATCCTTTTAAAACACACCATGAATTGATTTACGGTAGTCTATTATGCGGGGATTTAAAACTTTTAAACCTAGCATCGAACTTAACCAACATTTAATTTAAAATATAATGACTAACCTAGTTGCACTGAAATTTCTTTACCGAAAATCGTACGTATTTGTTTTATTACTTGTTCAATTCTCACGTTCCTTAAAAGTCTTGCCGCCCTCTTTTAAAATGCTTAAATTATGGAACTCAGAAAATACTGCTGCAATGCAACAAAAATAATGTACATAATGCATTAGCTTGATCTAAAAGCACCCAAAACCAACTTTTAAGTGAAAAGAGGCCATTTACATGCGACCGAAGTGATATACTGGCGCAGTGAAACTCCACGTCGTATTTAAAAATTCTAGTAATTACTTAATGCTTGAGTTTAATTTCGGGGGTGGTCGGAGAAGGGTCGAATCTTTTGTATTGGTGACTTTAAACAATGCGCATTTATTGGAAAATGAATTGTTTGCACGGAAATCTCGCACATGTTTTAAATTTTAATTTAGTTAAGAGCAAATTTTTAGTTTGCAGCGAAGTAGTGCAGATATTGTTTGTTCACTTGCATTTTCAAAATTAATTTGTCATACAGGTTGTTATTAACATTTGGTGATAATATGAGATAATAGCATGTATCATTGTGTCGTTCTAATGCTTTTGTTTATTATTATTGGTGTTAAATTAGCTAGGTATTAGCTAGCTTTGAATATGATACAAGTAGCTAGCTAGTTGGCTGGCTGCTGACTTGTTCCAAACAAATACGCCCTTAAAATCTGCAATATTTTGTCACACTACCACTACCAAAACCCTCTTTATAACTGTGTTAACTACGATTATGTGAAACTGCCAGTTAAAAGCTATAAAAGTCAACATTTTGTTGATACATTCTTCAAACTTGCATGGCTCCGTAGATTTCATGGCGCCGTAGATTAATTGTTATAGCTCTCGTACTCTGTGGGGGAGACCGGGGTTCGACTCCTCTTGACGGCGAATCAACATCCGGAGTAAATGTTACCATAGCCCCGGGTTAACCCAAGCCATGGGAGGGAAATTGGGGAGATGGCACACTGTGTGGGCCGTTGGATGTTGCCCGGAGTTGTCTAGTAGAGGGCGGGCCCCAATTGGATCTGCGTAGCTCAAAATGAGCATTAAAAACTCTAGGACTCTCCATCTAAGCCATGGCCCCTCCTGGAAATAATAGACAGGGTATTTCCCTCGATATTTGAAAGGCTAGCCATGTAAAATATGCACATCTATCTATCTATCTATCTATCTATCTATCTATCTATCTATCTATCTATCTATCTATCTATCTATCTATCTATCTATCTATCTATCTATCTATCTATCTATCTATCTATCTATCTATCTATCTATCTATCTATCTATCTATCTATCTATCTATCTATCTATCTATCTATCTATCTATCTATCTATCTATCTATCTATCTATCTATCTATCTATCTATCTATCTATCTATCTATCTATCTATCTATCTATCTATCTATCTATCTATCTATCTATCTATCTATCTATCTATCTATCTATCTATCTATCTATCTATCTATCTATCTATCTATCTATCTATCTATCTATCTATCTATCTATCTATCTATCTATCTATCTATCTATCTATCTATCTATCTATCTATCTATCTATCTATCTATCTATCTATCTATCTATCTATCTATCTATCTATCTATCTATCTATCTATCTATCTATCTATCTATCTATCTATCTATCTATCTATCTATCTATCTATCTATCTATCTATCTATCTATCTATCTATCTATCTATCTATCTATCTATCTATCTATCTATCTATCTATCTATCTATCTATCTATCTATCTATCTATCTATCCATCTATCTATCCATCTATCTATCCATCTATCTATCCATCTATCTATCTATCTATCTATCTATCTATCTATCTATCTATCTATCTATCTATCTATCTATCTATCTATCTATCTATCTATCTATCTATCTATCTATCTATCTATCTATCTATCTATCTATCTATCTATCTATCTATCTATCTATCTATCTATCTATCTATCTATCTATCTATCTATCTATCTATCTATCTATCTATCTATCTATCTATCTATCTATCTATCTATCTATCTATCTATCTATCTATCTATCTATCTATCTATCTATCTATCTATCTATCTATCTATCTATCTATCTATCTATCTATCTATCTATCTATCTATCTATCTATCTATCTATCTATCTATCTATCTATCTATCTATCTATCTATGTAAACAACCAGCATCCCGAAATTTGCTCATAACTAATCTCGTTTTCATGTTATTCTGCATTTTCGCATGCATATTTCGCGGAACCAAATGGATATTGAAATAGGTCTATTGATAAAGACTCACGCAAACAGTTCTAAGGAACAGACCGTGGCTCAAACTGACTTGAATTTACTTCCGTTTTCATATACACGGTTTCATAGAAAAACAAACCCTCGATCTATTTATTTCTTATTGTTCTTACACATAATGAATAAACGATGCTCGATCCAGACCTTCAATTTCTAAAAAAACGCATTATTTTAGATTTTTTTATTTTTAACAATGGCTTTTAAAAACAGTTAAATGCACAAGACGTTTTCTATGGAAATTTTATATTGATGTTAAAAAAACAGCGGTTAAAAAACAACTCAGTCATAAATGTCTACTGGCACTTCTTTATAAACTTTCGTAATCCGTCATAAAAAATACTTCCAAAATAACATTCGACTGTATAATAAACGCTCATATAAACGTTTCCTTTAAATAAACGATGCTCCAAAAAACAATTCCCTCATATAAACGATTCTCTCAAAAAACAATTCCCTCATATAAACGATTCTCTCAAAAAACAATTCCCTCATATAAACGATTCTCTCAAAAAACAATTCCCTCATATAAACGATTCTCTCAAAAAACAATTCCCTCGTATAAACGATTCTCTCAAATAAAAGCTTTCTTCAAGTTCATGTAAAAAGCTGCTTTATCTTTTTATAAAACAAGCTCAACCTCATGAAAGGTAAACAAATATCTTTCTAAAACAAAACATTTCTAAGAATATTTTTCACTAAAATATAAATAGGTCTACTTTCCTGATTGTCATTCTCTTGGCGAGAAAGACAAGTTCATATCTCAACATGAAGATAAAAATCCAAGCTTTAATTTATGCGTTCATTTTCTTGACAAGTTGTTTATCAACTTTAAACTGCGTTCGATTTGAGGATTCGAAAAGTCAAAGAAATTTGGGTAGGAACAAACCTTTAACTTTATTTTTTAAAACTTTTTCTCAAACAATATTCTATATTGCTTTCTTAATACTTCGTATACTAATGTGCAACTACCATGAGTCCTTACGCTTTTTGAACTTTGCAAGACTAGGTGAACATCTAGGAAACATTGTTGTTACAAAACATGAATGTTGAGAATTTGAAAGAATATTTGGCAGTTGGAAACAAGGAATATAAAGGTACCTCGTTCTAAGGGGTAATTGCTTAGTAAAATCGATTATAAAAATCAAATTATAATACAGCAGCTTTTTGAGAAATACAATCCCAACGTGAATAAAACTAAAGTTTATTTAACTAAAGTTTCACAAATGGTAATTAAATTTCGATCAAATATCCCAACAAAAAACATGTAAGAACAGTTAGGCCTGTAAAACAGAGAAAGCTTGATAGTAATACACTGGTAAACTGGGTTTTACGTTTGTAACTGATTGCCTGCAACTGTTGGTGCAATTCAAAGTTTTAGAGACTAAATTTAATACACTAAACTAGTTATTTAAACCCGTGGAAGAATCTACTTATAATACTTTAAAGTTTACAGTGCTTCTTATTGCAAAAAGATTTGTTAATTCCACTTAAAAGACTGCAAATAAAACGTTCCGAACGAAATCGAGAACACCAGTAACAATGTTTAATTAGCCGTGACTTTGCTCCTGTCGTCACTGTAAATTTAGATTAGCATACAATAAAATACCCAGCTAACGAAATCACTTTATTTTATTACATGATAAAATACGGAACATTTTTATTGGAGGATTTTTATAGGTGTTTTTAGAGAACATTGTAGAGAACATAATAGAATTTGCTGGTCACAGAACAGTTTTTGTATTAATATATGAGATTACACCGAATTACGCATTTTAACAATAACCCATGATGATATTGCTTTCTAATCATTAAGTGTCTGTTGTTTAATTCGAAAAAAATAATAAATATTTTCTTTATAGGCTAAGAAAATATTAAATATTTCGATCAAATGATAATTCCAAACTTTTATTGCGGTTCAATGTCATATACGAAGAGTAAACAA
This sequence comes from Hydractinia echinata, assembly GCA_030067915.1. Taxonomy (NCBI): domain Eukaryota; kingdom Metazoa; phylum Cnidaria; class Hydrozoa; order Anthoathecata; family Hydractiniidae; genus Hydractinia; species Hydractinia echinata. Next base: position 156,403 of record JASGCC010000323.1, on the reverse strand, counting down.
AGTTATTATGAAATTTGAAAGATGTTAATACACCAATTCGATATTAATAATAAATAAAACCTTTCGTGAAGTAATTTAGAAAAGGATTTGAAAAGAAGGAAATAGTTATTTTTAAAAAAGGAGGGTTTGACAAGTATCATTGAAATAAAAAACAACACAATAAGCTTTGTGAATAATATACTATTTTTACTTATTTCTTATTATTCTATCCATCCAGGAAAAACAACTTCGCCTTTTTTCACTGTTGTGTTAAAAGTGCTATGTGCTCCTTCTCGTTCTCGTATCTCGCTAAAAAACTGCTCGCTGTGGTCGTCGGTGGTTGAAAAATTGCTGTGCTCGTTCAAAAAATACTTGTTTCGCTATAAAAGCTTTTTTACTTTTGTCTAGAGAGGTCATGTGCATTCTCTTCTCTTATGACATCCATTGATATCTTAATGGTAATAGCTCCTTAAATCAGCTACGCCTTGATCACGTGTATACTATTATAACATCGATGTTGGTGTAGGGAATGTGATAATATATTATGATTTTTCTTTTGCGTTTGTGTTTTCCGTGTTGTAATGTGGAGCAGTTTCAGTGCGTCTAATAGAAAACACCGCGTCTATACCATATTTACATCAAATTGCGCATATTCTTCTTTCTTTGGGACAATGAATGCATCTTATCGAGCAACAAGGACTTTTTCGCGAACAACAACCACTTTTTAATGAGCAACGAGTATTTTTTGACAAGCCACGACTAACTTTTAACATGCAACGACTACTTTTTAACGAACAACGAGCATTTTTCGACGCACGCCATCGACTTTTTAGCAAGCAACGAGCACTTTTCGACAAGCAACGACCACCTTTTAACGAGACAACGACCATTTTTCAACGAGTAGCGTTGCCTCTAAAGGCTGTATTATGGCCTTTTGCTGCCTAATAAGGATCTTAAGGATCGTAAATCACGTGCCCAGGCCACTACCTTTAACAAGCCAAGACTAGTTTTTAATGAGTCACAACTTTTTTTGAAGGAGTCCGGAGTACTTCTTATCGAGCAACAATCACTTTTCAGCGAGCAAAAACCATTTTGTAACAGGCAATGAGCACCTTTCAACAAGAAATGAGATCTTTCTATTAAACCTTTAAGAAACAACGATTATTCTTTAGGTAACGAACACCTAACGAGTAAAGACGTTGATTATTATTTGGTATTGTTCGGCATATTTGAGGATGTTTTTTCGTGTTGCACAATAAAGTTGTAGCTTAGGCCATCAGATGTTATTAACTCTCTGCGATTTGTCAACAGAGACATTCTTTCTTCCAAAGCATAAAAAGTTGTAACGGTTTGCCGATATCATCTCAAAAACTGTTAAACTTCTTACACAAGATTAAGATTTGCATACCAATTCTCTTTAATTCCGCGACTCCTCTCTTCTCTTATTCTGCGATTTGTCCAAGGTTTTAAATTCACCCCCTTACCACCCATGGGAACAGGGGTCGATGACCTCTTTAAAAAAATTTTAAACACCAATATCTCTGTAACAGTTTGTCATGATCCTATATACTTTCAGCGTTTCAAACTTTTTTTGTATTTTGACGGATCCTATACATTTTCTTCATCAGCATATCATTCTCGACATATTAGAGGCAAACAAATTTCTTAAAATAATTTTTTATTATGCACTTTTCCACGGGCTTAATCGTAAGGGTTCAGGTCCGAGTCTCCACCGTGGCCTACTTTAGACGTAGTGTTGTGAGCCCAATTGGAGCCATCCACCGATTGCCAATTAGCTGAAGTGGCAGGCAAGCAAGTTAAAGCAATGCTATAACTATTTTTATCAAGTATTGTTAACGTAGTTATTTTCGTCTAATGTTCAAATAGTTACCGTCGGAGGGGAAAAATAGACAGCCGTTAGGATTGAATCTTCAGGGATGATAGAACTTCCCGTTACTTACTGACCTACTTACTTACTAAAATAATCTTTTCTATTTTGACAGCAGACACTGAAAGCAATGGATATGGACAGTCGAGAAAGCGACGAGATGCCAAAGCCAGCGGTGCTTCTGATCTTGAAAATCTGTTTGGTATGATCAAGAGAAAAGAAAATATAGAATCAATCTATGAAGAATTAACCAAGATCGTACAAAATATCTTTCTTGCGTTTCCAGAGGAACAAATATGCAAGACTGTGGCGAAATGTAACTGTAAGCCTGCCTGTTTTTGCAAATATATTTAGTTCTGCTGCTGGCAAAGTAGCTCAAAATTTTGTTAACATCAGGGAGAAAAAGTAATGGTTCCTTACTTCAAGCCTACAATCGTGGTCACAATATGTTGGGACAAGACAACGAATTTCGAAGTTCGCCACCACAAGTAATTGCGTAGGCTCATTCTATATTAGATTCACACATCTTAAACTTGTCAATGTTCAGACTTCGGATCTTAGGTTATTTGGTAAATACGAAATTCTTAAAATGTGCTAATTGTTGCTGACGTGAGCAAGGCCATTAATCACGAATTTAGGGGCCTTCGTGGTCCCCGACGTAAATTATTTCGGTGTGCGGGCGTGCTAAAGAATGTGACTAGCAACTTTTCAACGCTCTCTGCCTGGCCTACTTGTGTGCAAAAGTAGCGACTTTGCAGTCTGCCGGCTGCAGAGCATTGACTATTTAACTGTTTTGTCCATATTTGGATAATGAGTAAAAAACTGCCTTAGTCTCAATATTTTTGTCCACGATTGTAGGTTCTACTAGCTATTACAAACTCTTCTTTAAAGTTAATTTTACTAAAGTTGAAACTCTGGAAACATAAATGGGCATAATTTTGATAGTTAACTGATAAAATTTTAACACTTGATACTTAAATGTTGTCTACAAATCATCATAAGATTAGAGATAAAATTGCTTACGGGGTTAAAAATATTAAAAAAATTATTTTAAAGCTGAAGGTTAAATTGCTTATTATTAACTGTCCTATTAAATAGTTTCATTTCATCCAAAATGTTCTATTGACTTGGAGATGCAGATAAAAAAGTAGCTCTGTAGCTTGATCAAAGTAAGAAATTGTATGTGACATGGGTTACTAACTATCAATTTTCTTTTTGTCTTAATATTGTATTTTCTTTCTCATAGGCACAAGTCAACCTGGACTGATGGTAATTTTATACACAAATTTTCTCCACACTATATTTTTAAATGTCCTCGGACTGCTAGTTTTATTTATGACAAAACCTAACGCAACTCATAAGAGCAACTAAAGAAACAATCTGATCGCACGTTTGTAACAACATGCCTTGTTAAGCATTCGGGTTTTTTATAATACTCTTCATTAGGCAATGCATCATATTTCCCCACTTAATCATGGCTTGTTTTCCAGGGTCCATCAGGTCCTCCAGGACCACCAGGTAAAGAAGGAGAAAGAGGAATTGGCTTGTTTTTTCCAAGACTTCAAGTCAAAGACCTGTATCCGGTAGCCAATGAAAGTGATGATAAAATTCTAAAATGTCAATTCTCTGGAAACCCAATACCTGCTGTAAGATGGGAGCACCACTTTGCAAACACAAATGTGACTATAGAGACTGATCCTCACGAATCGTTTATTTCATCATATTTACATGTCAAAAACATCACGTGGGATGATCGTGGCAACGTCACCTGTATCGCCGAGAGTATCTTAGGAGATGCAAATGCTACTGGTTACCTTACTGTGCATGGTAAGAGTTGTATATAGTTCTTTTTATAGCAAAATTGTTGTCATCAAAACTGCACTTCAAGACATTCACGAGTGTATTTAAAATTCTTCAACTTGTTACTCTTTTACAGCTGCTCCTATTATACATCTAACAAATGGTCCAATTTATGCAAATCTTGGATCCAACTTTAAATTTCCAGAATGTAAAGTAGTTTCAAACCCACAATCTAAAATAACATGGAAACGAGGATATGGAAAACTACCTGCTGGACGACATGAGGCAAACGAAGGTTTGCTAGAAATTTTCAATGTGCGTATTGAAGATGAAGGCTATTACGTTTGCGAAGCAGAAAATTATTTAGGTATGAATTGAATTTTGTATTCGTATCGAAGTTGCAGTCAGCGTTTCCTAATTGTTGCTTTAATTGTAATTGAGTTTTTGCCATTTTGCATTCTCGTGTGTTAACATCATTTTATTCCGATTATGTTTCTTTCCTCTTCTCACAGGTGAAGCAATACAAAGCATACAGCTAAAATCAAGACCATTGCAATTCACCAAAAAGCCAGCATTCCTTTCCGAAGTAGTCACTTCATCAAAAGTTATTAAATGTTCTGCTTTGGGTACACCGAAAAACATGTCTGGGAAAGTCATGCTTCTTGATGACAAGAAAGAAATTCCAGTCACCGTATCCACAACCGAGACTTCTTTTACGCTGACTGCAGAAATTACGAAGCCTGGCATTTATAAGTGCGTCATTCAAGAATTTGAACAAATCATTGAAAGCAGATTCGGCATAAAATTCTTAACGCGTAAACGCTTATAAAAAACTTTAGAATAATTCTTGTGGCCAACGTTAGCTAAATCTGCAGTGATTAATTCCTGAAAATGCAAGGATATCATACATATTATGCGTATAATATTTCTTCTTTTCTAAAGTCCAAATGTACAACAGATTCTAGCCAAACCAAATTTAAAGAATGTTAAAGGAGAACTCAGGAAAAAACCCTTCTTACGTATCACGAAAACAGCATGGCATAAAAATATTTAATTTTTTTTCATTTTTTATGTTCAAAGAACGATAGTTACATTAACGGTCACCGCTATTATCGAACAAAAGCCAACTTGGTTCGTGCAAATTTTGTTGATTTGTGACGTCACACGGCTTACATAGCTCGACAGGATTTGTGAGACCGTGGATAAAGATTTACTCACTTCTTCGTCTTCTCATTGTGATTTAATTTTTTTCGCGTGGTTAGAGCGATGGAAAAGACAAGCTAAATTCCAGTAGAGTAACATCCTTGTAGAAAAAATAATTTTCCAAAATCTAAGAACATGGGACAGAAGGTAAAGAAATAAAAAAACTTTGAGACTGTTTTTGTTTTGTTTTGCTTTTAAGAATCAGTACAATTCATTGCGCATAATCATTTGAACTTTTGTTACCGAAACTACCAAATTAAAAGTTGTCTTTTGAGGTGGTTTGAAACAGAAATAACACAAGAAAGTTTTCATAATAATAAATTCGAATACACGTTATTCGTATTACTCATGTCTAAAGCTATATTAATAACAGTAAAACATTATTTAATTCTCAAACATTCACAGGACACGCAGGAGTTTATCTGTTCAGCATTCCCTTGCTTCGTTCAATTCAGAATGCGTTTGTTTACATCCCGTGGACTTACGTCACGCAAGTTGGTAACATTCCGAACAAAAAAGTCCTCACCGACACTGTCATGGCAGCGACCGTAGTAGAACTACTTTGACCTTAAATATCTCGCGAACCAAAGATCACAAATATATAAGAATTAGCACACTTCTATAATGAACATGTTGAGCACAACTTGTTATCAATGGTTAGTTCTCCTTTAGGAAATAGCCACATAACTGAAATTTATATTTCTCTAGTACCTTCTTCGATTTTAACAAAGAAGCAATCAGAAATTCTCGCAGGATGGCTGAAGGAGGAAGAGGCGTTTGGCAAATATACGTTGTGTTGGAAGGGAACAAGGAATAATTGGAAAGCATCCACGTTTCATAGTCTTTGTGATTACAAATCGCATACCGTTACCATCTTTTCAACGTATTCTGCAGTGTATGGAGGATATTCTGCCATTGCCTGAAGTGGTAAGTATCTATATTATAAAACTCGCTGTCTGAATGTCAGCAAATTAAAAAAACGGGTGTTTTGTAATCGAAAACGTCATTACAACAGTACTGATAATTATGGTAATAACCCCCGTCCAAGCAAATTTTGTTACTTCGTGAAATCAGGCGGTACGGGCACGGGCTAACGACTAGTCTTGTATATCTATTACCAAACAGATAGAATGGCATGGGTTTCTACAATAACCTATTTTATGAAAAACATCTTCTTTGTATAGACGTTCATAATTATTTGGCAATAAAAAATATAGATCTATAACAAAGCAAGGAGAGAGATTGGACGGTAATTAGTTTGGTATAGATTAGACCCTTTTTAAAATATGGGAATGACTTTTGCAGTTTTAAGATGTATAAATGCTAGTAGAGAAGGAAAGATTGATCAGTTGTGACAGAGATTTGGTAAGATATTTATTTGAGATGGGCAAGATCTGTGAAGCGATGCTAAAAGGACCAGTAGATATTTTGAACTCAAGAGAAAATAAGCAATTTAGAATTTCACTATTGTCAGTTGTGCTCATGAAAATCGTATTGGAGACTGGGTGTTTCAGATAAGAAAAATAGGATTTAGATGTTGGCGGAATAGTTTTCCTGATGTCGTCTGCAATGGAGCTAAAATAATCATTGAAGGAAGTAGCAATAGTTAAAGGGTCAGATGTGAGATTGTTATTTATATTCATACAAGATGGTAATGTGGATCGAGTGTTACGGATGGAGATTATGGACCTTACACCTTCCCAAATCATTTGCAAGTTCCTTTTGTGAGAGTTAAAAAAATGTTTATAATAATTAGTTTTACTTAGCCTACATAAGGAGACCATTTTGTTTCGATTTGTGAAGGTGTTATGAAAGCTAGCTTTCAGAGAGGGCTCCTTTTCCATCAAAAAAGATTTATGCAGGTTGTCAGGTATTTTAATAGAAGTGATGATACTTTTTGTTATCCATGGTTTGTGGGGGGTCCTTTTAATTTTGTTGTGGATTTTTTTGTAAGGAGCATGTTTGTCTAATAAAGAGGCAATAGAGTTGTAAAAATGGAGAAAAAGAGATTAGAATTTAGATCCTTAAGACAAAGTATCTCATCCCAGTTGATAGATGATAAATCAGTGGTAAATTTAGCATGTTTAAAGTTTTTCCAGTCACGAGTAAAATATTTATTGTTACAAGGCATAGTGCTAGGACTTGATTTATTAAAAAGCAAGAACTGTGGAAAATGGTCACATATGGAGGAAGTAATGTTACCAGACACAGGGTACCCTTCAGTAAAATTTAAGAAAAGTTGTCAATAATGATGCTAGTATTGTTGGTTACTCTGGTTGGAAGGGTTATAGATGTTATTAAGGAGAATGAGGACATGATATCAAGGGTCAGACTCGGTTAGTAGAAGGTTGACATTATAGTCACCCATAAGAAATATTCGAATGCGATAGTAGCAACCTCGGTCCGAAAAAAAAAAAAGTCCGAAAAACAACAAAAGTTCCTACCCATTGGTTTTCAAAAGTGCCCAAGAAATATAAAAGAAACGCAATTAATGGTGACCTAGCCAGAGCAAAAACGATCTCTTCGAATTTCCGTAAAGAGAAGTCCGTTATCTTCAATAAGTTAAAATAAACTAAATTTAACGAATTCACAAACGACCGTTATGTTGTGTTATTACGCTGGAAAACGCGTAAAGTCAGAAGTCTCTTTAGATTGAAAGACAAAAATCCTCACCCTTTTTGTAAAATCTATGAAGGAATCTGCATTTGTGGGGAAACGTATGTCGGAGAAACGATCCGTAATGTTAAAACACGATGGGTAGAACATGAAAACGTTAAACTTACCTCGAAACCTGCCAAGCATTTGTTATATAACATGACGCACACCTTCACATGGAAAACCATTTTAAACGCTCCAATTAATTACCGAGAAAGAAAAAACCTTAAGGCATCAATAATTGCTATAAAAGGGCCTACTTTAAACAATCAACTAGAGACTAAAAAGCTTTTGTTATTCCGAAACGGTGTCACGTGAATTCTTTTCATCTATTTTATGCTTGTTTTCTATTGTTTCTATTATTTCCATTACCTTTGTATATTGCCTATTCATATATATTTCCTCAGCAATTTTTAACCTTTTATTATATTACTTAATTACATTTCCATGTTTATATGTACAAACACGTAGCTACAGATCATTTTATGTACTGATGATGGCGTAAGCCGAAAAGCTTTTACATTTTATTTTTAATAAAATATATATTTTTAAAATACATTAACATGGCGAATTTTATTACAACATATAAATATATATTAATATTAATTTATATAAATATAAAAAATTATGTGTAGTAAATTTGAAAGGTTAAATATATGTAATGAAAAGGCATATTAATATATAGATTAGAGTAGCTATTATCTCGGCTAGCCGACCTAGCTTTGTTAACCATGCCAGCTCGCGTCATATGAAACAGCTACTTTGACGTATTAAAAAAGACAACAATTGGTCACTTTTTTACGACATGTAAAGATTAAGTTAACTCTCTTGAAACTGCAGCTGGATAACAAAAGGCTAGCAAATAAAAACGGTTTGAATAGAATTTAATGCGAGAAGGAGTTCGATCTCCTTTCTTCCTCCATGGTCTTCCTAGTAATATAATGATCATAGCTTTTTTTCATTCTTTTTTTTGTAGCATCTTCAGCTTCTCTACCCAGTTCAAAAGCCTTTCTTTTCACTCTAAAAGACCCGGTGAAAAAGATTTTAATTAAAAGAGGCTCCCCAGCAGTATGTTATGCGAAAGAGTACGGACCCTGTTTTGGCAGAACTGACTTACGAGTCGCAACTGGGTATAACATCCATGGAATGAAGGATTTCTATGATGATACTAAAATCAATTACTTTAAAACTAGTGTGGGCAAAAGTTTTGCGTCGACTGAAGGTATTTCAAATGACAGTAACCTTGGTGAGTTGGAAGTATTTCATAGAGTATTCAACTGAATGAGCAGTCAGAGCTAGGCAATCGACTCATGTACTTCTGTAATTATTTAATTTAAAAGTAGTCTGGGCAAAACCTTTACGTCAAACGAATACATCCCGGGCGGAGGTGTACTGACAGGTTTGGAAGTGTTTTACAGATTATTTAACTGATCGATATGAAACATCTTGTCCATCTTAACCCATAGACTTCGTAGATTTCTTTGGCTGCATCAACGGAGAGGAAATTTTATCTTCTTTCATATCTTGATATGTCAAAATTGAGACATCAAGAATTATTGCTAGTATATGGCATGTCAGCATCCTGTCCTTGCTACGATGCCAATTTGCTTTTTTCGGAGTCTAAGGGTTAAATGCAATCTTTTTTTGTTATAGTAATGTGATTTTGACGATTTTTAATGATTTTGTATACCTTTTTATGAAAATACTTTGTAAATTCCATAAGACTGTGGTTGGTACCATAACAATGACATGTTTAAATCATGTAAAAACTGGTTCATTACCACAATGACAGTCGATTATTTGATGTTTGTTTTTTGAGATCTGACTAGAAATGATGTTTATATTAGAAATTGTAATACATAAAACTGCTAAATCTTAGCTGTTATCTTTAAATTACACCTTCTCTTCAATAAGAAGCAAATTAGGGGCTGTTTATGGTGAAGAAAATTAGGAAATAGCTTTGGGTTTTTAGTACCATGGAGGATCCTAAGATTTGAAGCAAACTTAGCAAGTCATTGAATACGAGCAAAAGTTACAATCCTGGAATATTAAAATTAAAATATCAATAGACACTTCGTGAAACTATTTTCGTTGATGTCCAGCACCTTTTTGAAACGGAAATAGATAGGAAATCTGAAATCCTTTCGACTTCAGGTTGTGTTTTCTAGTTCACTTTTAAAGGGGAAGATAGAGCTTAGTATCATTTTGTCAGTTATATTTAGAAATTTTACAAATTCAACATATTAGCTACTTAAATTCATTGTAATTTTTTGCATAATTATATACATAAAATTTCGATAAGAGGGGGATTCACACCCATGCATTTCAAAATTTATGGTTTCAAGTGATACCTTTTTTAGGGGCTAACAAAGTCTTAACATTTCAAAGGCTGTACACATCAATACATAACAGAATTTAAATTCTCACCTTTTAAAGATTCTATTATATGAGAGAATATTCACAAAGAATAACCTTCACACCTGTTAGCCAACTTTACACGAAAGAATATAAAAAGAATTATATGTTACTAACATTTTTCAGTTATTATTCTCTTAAATGATACACAAGAGAATATTACTTAAGTAATCAACACACATGAAGGCGAAACACAAGATGGACAGAGAAGATCTTATTGTTATTTTGTGCAACAATTAACTTTAGCTTGTACCTTGGAAATGAGGAAAACCGAGAAAGAAAAGAAAACAAGAAGCTAAAGAAAACTCCAGAAATATTGACGAATAAATACAGCTATTTGCAGGTGAATGTACGCATATAAACAATATTATCTAAATAAAAAATAAACAAAAAAGTTGTTTGATTTATTATCATATTCAATTTTTCTTTAAATCCTTAGCATGCTGGTTGAAGAAATCGGAACCCCTAAAAGGAAACAACTTACGATGATGTGTTAGCCAATCGATTCTGAAGTGTAAACTGTAACAACGCTAAGACTTCTTGCAACAGCTGCTGTATTCATCGAAATAAATCTTCGTTATGATAGCCACATATTTGTTAGGAACCCATCTTGCTTATCTCTTTAAATTCACTGCTTCTCTCTCTGAACTCTCAATCGTGAACTAACTTTGTATTTTTTTGTGACTTCTCCTTAATTCCCTTTAAATTTCTGAATTCTTTGAATTCAGCAACGACGAATTTTCAAACAATAGAACTTAAGCGTCAACGCCAATTCATTTTCTAAATTCTATAACTAAGTACACCGTAGAATTTAGAAAGAATACCAGGTGTGTGCGGCATCGAGTGAAATTATTCGTGAAAATTCTCTCGTGCAATGGCGCCTTAACAATTTATTAAAAATATAGTCCTTGAAGTCAAATGTAAAAAACAATATGCATGCATGAAAAACTTTTAAAATTTGCTACTAAAGGTTCGATATTTGCATTTTTCTATTTTATAATTATAAAATCTGTTTCCCAAGCTGAAAAACTGCAACTTAAAGATTCCATAGTTTGGCTTGGAAGAAGTAGCATACTATCTCTTAATAGGGTAACATACTGTTTCGGAAGCTGTAGCATACTCTCTCTTAATAGGGTAACATACTGTTTCGGAAGGGGTAGCGTACTGTCTCTTAATGGGGTAACATACTGCTTCGGAAGAGGTAGCGTACTCTCTTTCAACGGGGTAACAAACTATTTTAACTATCCACCTGTCCTATAGTCTAAATACTTCGTTGGCGAGAGATATTGAGATTTATTTTGAGATTTTAAAAATATTTCTCTTAGCATCCGTTCTGTTGTCCTAAGATACTCCGTGTGTCCAAGCAGCAAAAGTACAAAGTAAAATAATTTACAGATCCTTTTAATTCTATTTGTGACACATTATACCTTCTTAAACTTAATAATTACAAAGCGCTGTTTCAAATATCGTAAAAAAACAAATCAACTTTGTATTTTAATTGGTTACCTTAGGATGACATATGATAAGAAAAACAAATAGACGTGCATGATGTTAGCACATCGGAAAACGTTCTTTCGACGACTGATGTAGGAATTTTATTGTGCAACGATCACACAAATTTTGTACAGCAATTTATTTATTACGGTTATTTATCCAAAATAGTCTGGTTTCTTAGCAATGTTATTGAGGGTCCTCTGCGAAGGCTACTTAGTGGATTTAAAGCACACCGCGTGATATATTAATCCCATTCTCATGTCGAACATTAACCAGAAAGGATCGATTCACACTTTTAAAGTCTCTGGAATGACAGATCAGTCATTGGATCATTCAGCACTAAGAGTCAACGCCATACTACAAGGATACCAGTCGTTGGAAACCTGCCTTTTATATATTTATTTGCATTATTAACCATGCATTAACCATTGCATTAATTATCATCAACGAGGACCCTACGAAAGAAGTCCTAGTGCATTGAAGGCTCCCATTTGAGCTGCGAAAGTCTTGTAAGCGCAGTAATCACTCAACTAGACAACTGCCTATGATATCAATTCTATTCTCATGTTGTACGATGCGCTGAAAAGATCTGTGAAGTAATATTAAACAGAAACTGATCAGTTTTGATGTTGCGCGTATACTGACATAAATAGCCGTTTAGGTCAGTATACGTTTAATATCTAATACTTAACGGAAATACAAAAGGTTCGTTAAGGCGAGCTCTTCACATAAAATCGTAATTTCGAAGTCTTCGTTATATCTAGTGTTCGTAGTGTCGGAAGTTCACCGTAATTAATAATCTTAACCTTCCATGGTTGTTTTCTGGTAATTCACAGTAGAAATTACTTTCCTATATCAACTTACTAGCTACATAATATAAAGATTTTCCAGAAATAAGGACAATTTTTCGCTTCCCTGATCCCGTCAAAGTAAAATCTTGACGCAATCGTTATTGTAGATTTCAGGTCAAATAGACCTTTCCCGAATTTCCTAATTATGCCAAACTGAAAATGCCAAACTAAAAATGCCAAACTAAAAATGATTCTTATCCTTAAGTTCCTTAGCAAAAGTTAGAACAAATTACCTAATTTCGTAAATAATTCTGTTCGTTAAGTGCCTCAATTCCAAGCTGAAAGTTACGGTCAAACCCTTCATATAGCCGAGCTTTCTAAGAATAGCCTCTTTTTCAAAATAATTATTTTCTTCAAATCTAAATAAAATTTTTCTATCTGAATATCCTTATTTGAAGAGCACAGAACCATTATAAAATTTTGGATGACGTCATAATTATTATAATTTATGAAATTCGGAAAAGGTGTATTAGGCAACCAATATACCACTTGCTAAATCTCACCTTACTAGAGTCTTCTTGTTGTCCTAACAGTTACTGTCTATTCAACCGCTGATAATTGTTCTAAAGCTCTTACAAATAAGACCAGCATTTTAGTTGCAAAAAATTTAGTCGTATGAAGCATTCCAAGTTGGTATTGTTATAAACTGAATGAGAATCGCAGTCGCCATGATTTTTTTGGATGCTACTACAATAAATAAGTACAGTAAGCAAGATATCCAGTATCTCACAAAAAGTTATTTATACACTGAAGTCGTAAAATTAAACTCGATAAAACACTTCCAATTCAGAAAGGGAACCGCTGGAAGACACGTCAGTGTTCCGTTCAAAGCTTTTTCCCATGTTATTCCTGTAAAAGTTTATGTAACCGTAACCGTTGTACCGGTCTGCGTACAATTCCGACTGGCCGTAACATGGTCCATAACTGCTTGAGTAACACACCGCTTGGTTGTTTCTTTTTATTAAAATTTTTATTCTTTTACCTGCAAACGTAAAGATAAACGCTCTCGAGCTGGTATATGATGTTGCAGACGCTAAAATTAAAAAAAATAATAGATTTTTTAAAATCTTAAAAAAATATGGAGGAAAAAATACACACATTCAAATAAAACAAGGTCCATTTTACTAATAGGATGTTAAAATTTTAACTGGTTAAACGTCAAAACAAGGCGTTGTAATTAAGGTCAAAAAGTAACGTAAAAAATGTAATTATGGTTATTCACCTACTTTACAGTACCGAACAACCAGGCCCGGCGGAGCCGGGGGGCTAAAGCCTCCCCCCCCCCTTTTTTGTCAAGAAGTGATGTTTTTTTATAAGGTTATCATTTGTTTTAATCAATTATTAATTGATCAATACATACATATGCTTTGTATGAGATCAACAATCCTTCCAGCTCGTTTTAACTCCATCTCGATTCCAAAAAGATAGGACTGACAAACTAGACCTGATCAAAATTGCCAACGCATTTGTTCAATCGGACGACAACAGAAAGCGAGTATTCGGAAAATTTACAAAGGAGGACCGGTAGTTGTCATATACTATAGCCTTTCTCTGCATTATCTTTATTTTGCTTCGATATCGCTTATTTTGAAAATATATTTTACATAAAATATGGCGTTTCTATATTTCTATATATAATCTCCTGCATTTTGTGAACGCTTTCGAGCGCAATATTTCGAAATTTGAAGTATGTTTTAGCCAATCTAGGGGGCCGAAAGTTTAAAAATTTTCTTAGCCCGTCGGCCCCAACCTTGTCCAGGCCTCCTTTAATACTGAATAATTTAGCCCCTCCATTTTCAAAATTGCTCCGCCGGGCCTGACAACCCCTAACTTTCTTGATAAGTTTTGATTTCTTGTCAACCCCAAACAGTAGGTATTCAACTTATTCAAAATGCTCACTTTTGTCTGTGATAATGTTGCATTGTAGCGAGTCACTTCACTAAAAGGATAAAAAAATATAAAGGCCTTTCCTCGGAATGTTCATGTTATCTATTTCCCGACCCAACCTCAATTATTGGTATTTAATACATTTCCCAACCTCAAAGAAATCTTTAAAAATCTTGAAACCGCGAAAGTTTTTTCCTGCGAACATTTCTTAAAAAGACTTAATCACGAAAGGTAATTCGAAAATTCTTGTGGTGATTTTGATAGCGCAAAAGTTTTTTCCCGAAGGAAAAAGGGCATCAGAAATGGTACTTCCTTGCATTGCAGAAGACTATAATTAGTAGCTATTAATTTTTTTTAAAAATAATTTTTTTGCGAAGTTCCAAATTGGTGAAAATTAACGACAAGCATTCTGATGTTTCATTGTAAAAAATTCCAGTACTTACAGCTCCATGCAATATCAGAGTATCCTCCAAAGACGAGATTGCTGGATTTAAAAATAGAAATAGTGTGTGGCTTTTTGTCACAAAGACTGTGGAAAGTGGAACTGGACCAGCCATTACTAGTTCCTTTGTAACACAGAGCATACTTTCCAATCGCAGACTCTTCTTTCAACCATTCTGCAAGACTGTTGGTTTGGTTTTCAGATAAGATTGAAGAAGACACTAAAGAATAACAAAGCTATCTATTCACCAACCCATTAATCACTTCGTTAATGATGAATATCAAATAAAAATAAACTTTTTCCTTCTTCAAAATTTTACTAGGCAGATTAGGATTTGCTATACCAGATATAAATTATTGAAAAAGAGTGCAGAATTTCAAAACTTGCAACCACAACTGTCAAGGTTCATTTTTCAGTGTTCACAGTGGACTTAGGACTTCTGATCTAAGGTTATTTGATTAGATCAAAAACCTTTTGATTACTCGGTCTACACCCCTGCCAAAGTAAAACTTTGGCAGCTTACGGGCTGCATAATACTGAGCAGGGGATGCCGCTCGACCATTCTCTGTAAATCAATTCAGAAGTTTTTTAGGAATCAAATTATCACTCAACAATTGGTAAATGGGAAAAGCTGTTCCGTTGTTTAAGTTTTTACATCAGTAATATGACTTACATGCAAATAATTTCACGGTAAACCCAGTTTCAATGGTTTGTGCAAATTCCTCAATGACACATTTATAAATTCCAGATCTTGTGATTTCTGCAGTCAGTGTAAAAGAAGTCTCTGTTGTTGATACGTTGACTGAAATGTTCTTATTTTCATTAAGGAGCACGACTTTTCCAGACATAGCTGTGGGAGTACCTAAGGCTGAGCATTGAATAACTTTTGAAGAAGTAACAGCCTGGATGAGGTAGGCTGGTCTCTTTGAGAACTGTAGTCGTCTTGATTTGAACTGTAGACTTTTGATTGCTTTGCCTGTTAAATGATACAAAGTTTGAATGAAACAAAAACAATAAAAGAAAAAAAACACGAAAGAAGTCAACAAACAACCATTGACCAATACGATAATACCAAATGTTTACTTTAAAATCCAAAATAAAGTTGTTTTTGTCTCCATTTGTTTACTTTTCAGCTGGCCTGGATGTTATTTTATACGTAATTGTGACTATAAATCCGGTTTTTTAAACACATTACTTTACCAGTCTCCAAGAAAAGTAGCAAAACAAGTATTTAAAAGCTAAAATGTAAGTAGCATTTCTCCAGAACTTATTATCATGAATAAACAATTTTTTTACTTATAACCTGACGAATGTTACCTAGGTAATTCTCTGCCTCGCAAACATAATAACCGTCATCTCGTACACGCACATTGTAAATTTCCAGATTTCCATGTTATCTCCAATGTCGTCCAACAGGTAGTTTTCCATATCCTCGTTTCCATGTTATTTTAGCTGGTGGGCTCGAAACCACTTTGCATTCAGGAAATTTGAATGTAGAGCCAAGATTTGCATAAATGGGACCATTTGGTAAAGATATAATGGGAGCAGCTACAAAAGAAAAAAAGTTTAAGAAAACGTATTCCCGAACGTTTTCGGTATCGCAAGAAGGAAAAAAAGACAAACAGGCAAATAAAGAAAACGAACAAACAAACATAAACAAACAAATACCGTGTACAGTAAGGAAACCTGTAGCATTTGCGCTTCCCAAGATACTTCTTGCTGTACAGGTCACATTACCACGATCGTCCCAGGTAATGTCCTTCACGTGCAAGTACGATGTAATAACCGATTCGTTATGATCGATTTTCATTGTCACATTTGTCTTTGCGAAGTCGTGTTCCCATGTTACAGTAGGTATTGGGTTTCCAAAGAACTTACATTCAAGAATTTCATTGTCACTCTCATTGGCAACAGGGTCCAAGCTTGCCTGTTTAAGTCTAGGGAAAAACAAACCAAGTCCTCTTTTTCCTTCTTTACCTGGTGGTCCAGGAGGTCCAGGAGCACCCTAAAAATTAAAAGTTCTTTATAGACCATCAAAATTAAAGATGTTGATAATAATAACACAAAAGATTCTATTTTACCTTTGGACCAGGCTTGCCTGTACCTAAATAGAACGTGCGTTAATTAGAAATTTTGTGTATACTTCGGCCTAAATATTAATAGTACAAGATGCTATGTTTGTGGAAACCTTATGTAGGATAAACAATATCTGTCTGTCTGTGTTCCCGCGAGAATAAAGTCGTGCCAAGGACACATGAAATAGAAAATACGATATGATTTTATCCACTTTGTTGCGACGGGTGAATTTCCGCGGATTTTCTCACGGT
Source organism: Hydractinia echinata (assembly GCA_030067915.1). Lineage (NCBI taxonomy): Eukaryota > Metazoa > Cnidaria > Hydrozoa > Anthoathecata > Hydractiniidae > Hydractinia > Hydractinia echinata. Next base: position 139,462 of record JASGCC010000323.1, on the reverse strand, counting down.
CTAACAACTGACAGAATAAGATATAGTCCCCGAGTCATTGAAATCAGAACGATTTAGAAAATATGCTTTCGTCTTTCGACACAAAAGTTTAACGTCATAAAAAGAAGACATGTTTTCTTTATAACAACATATATGTTTTTATTTATATATTTTTGTTTATATATTTTTATTAAAAAATATTTTTGTTGATATATTTTTGTTGATATATTTTTGTTTATATATTTTTATTTACATATTTTTGTTGATATATTTTTATTTATATATTTTTGTTGACATATTTTTGTTTATATATTTTTGTTTATATATTTTTATTTATATATTTTTGTTGATATATTTTTGTTTATATATGTTTATTTGTGTATGTTTATTTACATATTTTTGTTTATATATTTTTGTTTATATATTTTTGTTTATATATTTTTGTTGATATATTTTTGTTTATATATTTTTGTTTATATATTTTTGTTTATATATTTTTATTTATATATTTTTGTTTATATATTTTTGTTGGTATATTTTTATTTATATATTTTTGTTTATATATTTTTGTTGGTATATTTTTATTTATATACTTTTGTTTATATATTTTTGTTTATATATTCTTGTTTATATATTTTTATTTATATATTTTTGTTTATATATTTTTGTTTATATATTTTTGTTTATATATTTTTGTTTATATATTTTTGTTGATATATTTTTGTTTATATATTTTTGTTTATATATTTTTATTTATATATTTTTGTTGATATATTTTTGTTTATATATGTTTATTTGTGTATGTTTATTTACATATTTTTGTTTATATATTTTTGTTTATATATTTTTGTTTATATATTTTTGTTTATATATTTTTGTTTATATATTTTTGTTTATATATTTTTGTTTATATATTTTTGTTTATATATTCTTGTTTATATATTTTTATTTATATATTTTTGTTTATATATTTTTGTTTATATATTTTTGTTTATATATGTTTATTTGTGTATGTTTATTTACATATTTTTGTTTATATATTTTTGTTTATATATTTTTATTTATATATTTTTGTTTATATATTTTTGTTTATATATGTTTATTTGTGTATGTTTATTTACATATTTTTGTTTATATATTTTTGTTTATATATTTTTATTTATATATTTTTGTTTATATATTTTTGTTTATATATGTTTATTTGTGTATGTTTATTTAATATTTTTGTTTATATATTTTTGTTTATATATTTTTATTTATATATTTTTGTTGATATATTTTTGTTTATATATGTTTATTTGTGTATGGTTATTTACATATTTTTGTTTATATATTTTTGTTGATATATTTTTGTTTATATATTTTTGTTTATATATTTTTGTTTATATATTTTTGTTGATATATTTTTGTTTATATATTTTTGTTTATATATTTTTGTTGATATATTTTTATTTATATATTTTTGTTGATATATTTTTGTTTATATATGTTTATTTGTGTATGTTTATTTACATATTTTTGTTTATATATTTTTGTTGATATATTTTTGTTTATATATTTTTGTTTATATATTTTTGTTTATATATTTTTGTTTATATATTTTTGTTGATATATTTTTGTTGATATATTTTTGTTGATATATTTTTGTTTATATATTTTTATTTATATATTTTTGTTTATATATTTTTGTTTATATATGTTTATTTGTGTATGTTTATTTACATATTTTTGTTGATATATTTTTATTTATATAATTTTACTTACATATGTTTGTTTACATATTTTTGTTGATATATTTTTGTTTATATATTTTTATTTATATATTTTTGTTTATATATTTTTGTTTATATATTTTTGTTTATATATTTTTGTTTATATATGTTTATTTGTGTATGTTTGTTTATATATTTTTGTTTATATATGTTTATTTGTGTATGTTTATTTACATATTTTTGCTTGTATATTTTTGTTTATATATTTTTATTTATATATTTTTGTTTATATACCTATATTTAATCATATTTTTGTTAATATATTTGTGTGTATGTGTGATATTCTATGCATACTTACAATTACATTTGCTAACAGCTTGACAAAATTGACCTGCAGGAAGATTTCTCACGACACTTTGGATGATTTTTGTTAACTCCTCTTGGATTGTAATATTGACTTCACTTCGAATCAAACCAATGAGTTTTGCAAGATCTGATGTTGTATCATTAGTGTTGCTGGATATGTCAGCTATATATGAAACAGTGATATAGTTTTAATGTTAGTGTACTGCTAAAGTATAATAATGCGTATTTTCTTACCACTTTGACTTTTCGAATCTTTAAATGGAACACAGTCAAAAGTTGATAAACAACTTGTTAAGAAAAAGATCGCATATATTAAACCCCGACTTCTTGTGATCATGTTGATAGCGATTTTCTTTCCAAATGAGTATATTTCATACAACGTTTACCTATTTCTAGAGACGTTGTTTATTCAGTTGTAGGCTGGTTCGTGGAATCTTTTTGTGTTTTTAAAGCATTTCCTTGCGCAGCTGGACATATGCAGGTAAAAATATTATTAAATGTTTATATAGACGCGAGCTGACGTGGTTTGTCGGGATGGCCCATTTCGTTGTATCCAGCAGGAGACCCAGTATAATTTTTCTTACCACCGGGAAATCGGAATAGAAGAGATGGGAAAAATTACGCTGGGTGTCAACCTCGTTCCCATGGCAATTTTTCGCTTTTTTGATATCCGAGACGGCGCCGTCCGAGATTGTCAGAAAGAGAAAAATGGGCCTGGGGACGAGGTTGGCTGGGTGTCGCAAACGAATTTCCTACGGTCAGAAAACTGGCCGCGCTTTTTAATTGGTTTCTTTTGTTCTTTACTCACGTGATTATTATCGGCAAATCCTTTATGAGCGCAAATGGCTTTACTTACCCATACAAATATAATCAATTCTCCTACTTTTTAAGAGGGTAAGATGTGAACCACGTTGGCTTCATTGGCTGATTTTAATTGGGGGTTTGATCTGACACATTCGTTTGCGTCTAAGCTTTAAGACGAGAAAAAGTGAATTTTGATGTCTCGAAGAAAGCCTAATTAACTAGGCTAATTTAGTTGGTGTCACGATTATTTTTAAAATAAAAATGTGTTTATATGAGAAATGGACCAAGCGAACTAAATTGTATTTTACTGGGATGATTCAACTCGTATGTCCTCTAGGAATTATCCTCCATACGGACAAACCAAGCCAGCTGAAAGGGATGAGTTTTACGCAGTGACCACGCACATCACGTGACGTAACAAACTGCGGGAAAAAATTACGTATGAACAAGGTAAATTTCTTCGCACCAAGAAAGAGGCAGCGCTTTATACCTTGACATGAATTTTCGAGAAAATTGAGCACAAAAAATTAAAAATTTCCACAAAAATCTAACGAAGAACTTATAAATAAAGAGAAATCACTTAGCGAACACCACCCGGACGTCAAAAAAGTGTCTTATTTCCGTACCCGATTCGCAGAAAAAAATATTTTGAAAAAAAATTGCGAAAGTTTCTTTCCGTTAAAATTACTTTCCCTTTTAAGGTATGTATTACATAACATTTATTTACAGGATTTAAGAACCAAGCTCGTACACCACAAAACTCTCCATCTGTTTTCAGTATCGAAATTCTGAAGGAATGGCGCTCATTTATTTGGGTTGCCAACATTTTTTCCTGGTGAAGTTAGGCGTTTTGTCGAAATGCTATGAGCCGCTTAGCCAGGTATATTTTAGGGAATCACCACATGGCAAGAAAAACTTTCTCTTAAGAATTCTCTATGACTTTATATACAACTAGTTTTAGTACTTCTGTTTTGTGCCTGATTAAACACCTATATCTATTAGACACATTGTTTCTTTTATCGTTTACAATTCATGTTTAGCCACCTACAATTTTATTATAGGTAAAAGTGGAGGTATATATACCGACTTTTAGTTTTAAATAATTTTTTTTGTGCGGTTTCAATGTTTTACTTCATGCAGCTAGCTAGCTAACACAGGCAATTAAAAAAGGCCATTCCCCTGGCTGTCAGGTTTATGTGTAGCTTAAAACTTTAAAATAAATATATTGGAGATTTGTATGTAGCCAATATAATTGATAAAGGTCCACGTTTAGAATTACATAAAATATAAAAAGAGGAAAAAAAGAAGTAGGAAAAGTTGTAAAACAATGTCTGAGCGTAAACAAAGTCCGAGCGTAAACAATGTCTGAGCGTAAACAATGGCTGAGCGTAAACATTGTCTGAGCGTAAACAAAAGAATGCCAGTCGGAACAAAATGCGCATGTTGAGTTTTGGTGAAAAAAGCGCGCTATCGACATTTGTTGTTAACCACTCTCACTAATGTGAGTGAACCAATGCAAACATTCGACAGAGAAAAGAAAACTGTTTTAAAAAATAATATAATTTTTACGATTTGCCAACCTCAAAAATCCATTAGATAATTATCTTTTAAGGTAGTGATTCCCCCCAATATGCCTGGACTAACTTCTTAAAAATAAAATAAAACAGTAATCGGTCTATTAAATTAAAAAAAAAATTGGCAAACGCAATAAAATAATTATTTTTCTTTAATAAAAATATATATACAAAAAATTATTTTACATAAAATACCCTAACCTTTAAAAGTGAAATAAAACTATAAATATTACCGAATTCAACATCACACTTTCTCATAGAAGTCTCTCTGATGCACTGGCCTGTGCCCTTACGGCAAAAATAGCGATTCGATTGCTGCACGTGAAAACCAACAAAGGCTAATGACGCTTCAAGGACCTGCTAATTTCTTTAATTGCGATATTTCTTGTTCCATACAATGAATATCTGATTGGCTAACAGCAAGCTTAAAAAAAGAATCGGATATAAATTAACAAAATACCTTAACAATACTAATTTGGAAACTAAGCATACTAAATTGGAAACAAGCTGAAAATTAAGTAATATGAAAAAACTAAGGATTTTTAAAACAAGACCGGATTCCTTAAAAATATTGTGGAATTTAAATTGGCAGACGCAAGGCAAATCGCATAATTCCGTATTCTCGTCTTCTGTCATCTTTTTCACATTAATTTAATCCCGTAATAAGGTAGCATATAGGTTTTTTGTCGTTCACCTACCATATCAAGCAGTAACTCGATTTTATACTTTAACATGTTATTTTCTTCTTCTGCTATTATCAATTTCTCTTTAAGTGAATTATTTTCATCGTTCGTGTGAAGAGATGATGGACTACCACGCATGTCTAGTAAAAAATCATACTTAAAAAATATATTAACAAAACATTTTTAATCACATATATTACAGTATTTTGTGGAAAAATAACAATTTCTAAAATCTGCTGTATTAGTTAAAAAAAAGGTGTAAAAAAGGTATATATATACCTAAAAGAAAACAATTTTATTTTTCAGCATTTTTTATAGGTGACAAGCTATAAAATGTTTAGAACCTCACCCTAACCCTAACAAATTTAAAAATGTATAGTTTTTTTCCTTATCCCAGGTATGGTGTAATTAAAGCTTTATTAATGACATATAGGACTACATATTTTTTTTATAAACAATTGTTTTTTGCACTTCGCTCCAAACACTACTTTAGCTACTTGGAAAAAACGCTCCCAAAAAATGTTTAGTCATGGGTAATTTTATTAGGCAAGCTGTTCATTGTATTTTCCAACAAAGCAACAAAGTTTAGCAATTGTTTTAAATTTTAGCAATTTTAAACAAAGAGTAAACTGTTGTTTTGTACAACCTGAATTGGCCATAAATTTGAAGGCACTGTTTTTTTCTTTTTAGCTGTTCTTTTTTGTTTGTTTTTATAATATTTATACAATTTATAAATATACATGCCAAATATTGTAAATTACATTATATATGTCCAGAAAACATATATACAACATATATATGTATATGATCTAAAAACATAAATGAATTACAACTCACCATCTTGAGGAACCCATGCTCCATTTTGAAATACCATATTTTGCCCACCTAACTTTAATTTCAAAGGTGTGTTTGAAAAGTCCAAGTTGGGATCAAGTGCAGCTTTATCTGTAAGTTGAGATGGATTTGTGGATCCAGCATCTGCTCGTCGTTTTGGAACTTTTCGGTTTGCTTTAAAACTTGGTTTAAACAGCGGCATATTCTACTTTAATGTAAAAAAACATGAAGAATTATTTTTGTGAATTCCAGGTCTTTGATGAGTTATTTAAAGGGAATTATAACAACATGGTCACTCATTATCAAAAAGTAAATTCAGTAGTTTTCCAGAAGTATTGCAGGAGACCTTTTTCCAACAGAAACTCAAAACAAATATAAATCAGTATATATTTCATATGCTGTATAAAAGGCACAAGAAAGATTACATAGTCTTTATGTTGATGTAATTCCTGTTATTTTTCCCAGCAAGAAAATAACACATGTTTACTTTTAAAGGCTATCTATATTCAAAAGTTTGTTCATCATCAAGCGTCGCATTTAGGATTTTGGCAATATCACTGTTTTGGTTGGATTGTCTCTTAAAAATATCATTTTTGCATTGTGGTGGCTGAGTTTGGTGGTCAATGAGTTTGCAACAAGAAAGGCAAATATTTGCGATGCAATAAACTTAAAAGCCACTTAATAAAAGCAAATCCAATATTTGTTTGAATATATATATATTTCAACAGACTTTAACACGGGAAAATTGAAGCTCTTTTGTTTTTCAATGTATCCACATATCCACCAAATCGAGCATTAAAGAAGCAAGTTCACAGTGTCTGTGATACAATTATTGACAGTAGCCTCTTTACAAGTTTAAAACTTCATTTTTTGTTGTTGTAAGGATAGAAATTCAGTGAAATGGTTTAGAATGGATGCGTAAGAAGTTGTAATCTTATCACGACACTGGATCTTTTGAGGATGTGTGGATAATTTAGCTCCATTAAAAGCAAATTGAAAAAATCATATACATATATAAAGAAGATATAATTTCATGAAGAAACATAAGACACGCCATAATCTAATCAATGTATTGCTGTATACTTTCTCTAACAACTTCAACATCAATCAGTCCTTCCGCACTTTGTGAAAGATTTTGGATGAAATGCCAATGTTTGCAAAAGTTTACAGAATTTTAAGGAGTTTTGTATATACAGGTGTGAACATCTTTTAAGGAAAAAAAGCGGGACTATATATGGGATAAAAAGGCTATTATATTTTTAAATCTATACAGATTTCTTAAAAGCACAAGAAATTAAATGTATTTATGTGATATTTTTTTCTAAAAATTATCTCTCCAAAAAAGCTTTACCAATTTTAAGTTAATATTTTGTTTGTTTTTGTCCATATTTTACACCTATAGACCTTCACAGGGAATGAGTGCACATGATCTCAATGAAAAAAGGAGGGTGTCACAAATATGTGGTGTTAGATTATTTTGAGTCCTAAAAATAGGGTTGGTCAGTCAGCGAATAAAAACTCAAAAATTTGAAAAAAAATTGTGTCTAACTATCCAGCATAGATGCTAGCCATTACACCAGTATTGAAAAATAACTTGAACACCTTGTTTAATTGGAGCTTCTGCATGCCAATTTTAAACTAGTTCTTCAGGACCTTTAGCACTTATAGCTGAAACGGTAAAGCGACGCACGACCGTGGGGAGACAACGAATATAGAATATGTTGAAGAACTATGTCAAAAACTAGATTTGTGGAAAAATGAGCTTGAAAACAAAGGATTGAGGGTCAATGTCAGAAAGACCAAGGTACTGAGAAGTTGCTATGAAAAAACGATCAGGGAAGAAAATGTTAAGTGGCCATGTGCCATATGCCTAAAAGGAGTCGGTAGTAACTCGATCTTATGCTCCTCCTGTGGAAAATGGGTACATAAACGCTGCTCTGGTATTGCTGGTGCGCTATGAGAATCACCTGTGTACAGATGTGGAAAATGCAGTGGTGAAATTCCACCGTTGGTAAAGGCCCCTGAAATTACCATTAAACTTGATGATGAACAACGTTAATTCTTTTTGTTACCTTGGCGATGTAATTAGTTTGGAGAGTTGCTTCCCATCCTAATAACTAGAGGCCTGTCATTGAAGGTGCGTGGGCACATGTATAATGCTTGCATTAGAAGTGTTTTGTTATATGGAAGTGAGACCTGGCCGGTCAATGTTGAGGATGTTAGCCACATTACAGGAAGTGACAATGCTATGTTGAGGTGGATCGCATCTGTTAAGCTCTCTGACAGGATTCCCACAGTGGAGCTACACAGTCGCCTTGGTTTGAAGTCAATTGTGAGGTTGTGCAGACCCGCCGACAGCGATGGTACGGCCATGTTTTAAGGTGTGACGATGATTCGTGGCCAAAGAAAATTTTGGAATTTGATGTTCCTGGAAAATTCCCGAAAAGACGACCCCGTAAACGATGGCTTGAAAAAATTCAACGCGATATGAAATCCAAAAACATCACTGATGATGTTGCCCAAAACCGTTTGGCCTGGAGAAATGCAATACAACCTGGCCGTAGACATGATCGACGTTCTAGCCTTATCAATGGGGAAAACGAACAATAAACCTGGAGTAAGTAAGTAAGTAGTTGTTCTAGTTCTTCCGACTCTCAATGTCAAAAAATTGTGATCTGAAAATAGGGTCAGTTGGGTGATTCTAGCGTATACCGCCCTATTATCGCCATCGTCCAAATATCGCCACCAGAAAGAAAATGTGTGTTCCACGCCGATGCTTCGTCTATGGATTGTTGTTTTGGTATAAACAGATGCACAGAACATCTAACTTCATGATTCAACTCCATCACAGAGCTCTTTTTGTTTTCCCGTGGTTTATGATGCATATTAAAATTATTACACTGAATTGTCTTATTTTGGGAGCCAAGAAACAATAAACTTTTAGAAAACGCTTAAAAAAAACATACTCAAACTGAGAGCTCTAAATTATTTAAATTATTGTTGAACTTATTTTATTTACCCAAGATGACCTCTTCAGTCCCTATTGGTACTGCTATCAACGAGGGTCCTGCGTGGTCCTAGTGCATTTAAAGCTCCCATTTGAGCTACGAAAGTCGTGCAAACACAGCAATCGCTCAACTAGACAACCACCTAAGATATCAATCCTATTCTCATGCTTTCATACTCTGTGCGGGAGACCGGGGTTCGATTCCTCTTGACGGCGATTCAACATGGGCGAGTGAATGTTACCATAGCCCCGGGTTAACCCAAGCCATGTGAGGGAAATTGGGGAGATGGCACACTGTGTGGGCCGTTGGATGTTGCCGGGAGTTGTCTAGTAGAGCGTGGGCCCTACTAATTGGGTCTGCGTTGCTCAAAATGAGCATTAAATACTCTAGGACTCTCCATCTAAGCCATGGCCCCTCCTGGAAATAATAGACAGGGTATATCCCTCGATATTTGTGAGGCTAGCCATGTAAAATATGCACATCTATCTATCTATCTATCTTATAGTCTCTGGCATGACTCAGCCGGGGTTTGAACCCAAGACCTCCCGCACTGGAAGCGATTGCTCTACCACAAGGCTACCCCAGCTACTGAACATTATGTTTATACAGGGTACGTTTGTATTCTGAAAAAAAAGTTTTCTACATAAATTCTTAATTTTTTAAAGTGGGTGGCGATATAAAGAGCCGACTTGGCGATGATTGTAAAAGTATAGAAAGAAGTAGTAAAGAAGTAAATTTTGATACTTCTTAGCTATGATGTGTGGTGAGACACCAGCGGAAGAGTCAGAAAACATGTTTTCAAGTTTCAGAAAGATAGAACTTTATGAATCCACAACAATGGACGCAAGTTGGCAGGATAAAAGGTTTATTTTTATAAAACTCTAGAAAAGTGGCAATCTTAGGGCGGTATACAATAACACTAAATTTTTGTGACGTTTCAGGTCGCCATATCAAAACATTATAGCTACATCAATTGCACCAAAAGTGGTTTATGGCTAGCTAGATTTACTTGCCCTAGGTAGAAATAATAATAATAATTCTCATATCCTGGTTAACATGCAACATATCTCAATTCAGTATCAAACTTTATGATGTGAACATGCAAATTTTCAAGTTTATAGCTACACAAGTACAACTGCCTTTCTAGCAGCGAATTTTTTATATAGAAATGACCACGCAAATCAACTGAATCTAAGATCTTTCACTGCGTTTCAGACCAAGTATGAGAGATTTCTACAGTTACCTAAAAATATCAAACTTATATAGCTAGCTAACTGGAGAAAAACATTCAGCTTACGGTTACGTTACCGCCGTTCAAAAAATAAGCAAAGATGACTTATTGGTTTAGCCTCAGTTGTGTGTTAAACATATAAAATCCCGGGGGTAGACCTTTGTGTGAAATATTAGTTTTATTATTGATACATAGCTCAAGACATCTTTTAAAGATAGTTTATAGCATTAAATTTATAATATATTAGTGTAATTATTTAAAACAAATTGTACATTAATTCTACTTGGAATTGCATTGGTCTTTTTAGGAAAAATGAACACCCTGGTGAGAAATGGCGGGGAAAGCGAAAGCGCAAAATTCTCATGAAATACGGCACACGCAGGTTATTGGTTTGATTTCAACAACAAAACAACGAGTAAGCTAAACAGTAAGTTGCCAAAAATGATCTTCCTTGCTTTTTTTAAATAAAAAGTAATACCAGAAATATGTTCTTCATAATTTTAGGGAGATTTTTTATTCCTACTTGCTTCTTCTGTTGTGAGAAGAAAATTGTTGATACAGCTAGATGTCTATTCTGTTCAAACGTTTTATTCAATTCAAGCTTTAACTACTAAGGGTATATAGCTATAGCTAGCACAATAACTAGTTTAGTGCAAATGATGCAGGTATGTTATTTGGGTTTGTCAATTAAGCAATGACAGTCAGGGTAAACACCTAATTAGGCGACATGACCTAATTAGGCGAGTCGTTTAGTTAGGCAACGTGATGTAGTTTAATTAGGCTACCCGTAGTCTAACTAGGCGAACGAAAACTTTCTGTTGTAAATACGTCGAAATCATTGCGTTTCGCACTACAACTTCGTCATCGATATTCAGTGGGATTGATTTCAAACAACAACATTTACCACTTCAATCTACACCATTACCACTTCAATCTACACCATTACCAGTTGAAACACAGCAAGGATGCAACCAATCTGAAAATTTGGAAAGTACTGACATTTTCTGCCCAATAATGAATGACAACCAGATAATGAATACACTGCTGGAATCTTTATCACCTTCTGCAAAACACGAGCAATTCCACCCTAGAGAGGTTGATGAAAACATGTGCCAGTTGTGTCAAATTACGTATAATGAGCAAGAAGACTTAGATTCAACATGGATAAATTGCCAACAAAGAACATGTCGATATTGGGTGCATATTGTTTGTATGGGAATTCAAGTTGCAGAAAAAGATTTAAAAGTTTTTAAGTTTTACTGTCCGGTGCATAGAAATGTTTATATCACAGGAGCAAAAAGAAAACTGATCAAATCTTAACATAAAGTTGAGCAAGAAAAAAAACATATTGCTAATTGCTATAAACGTTTTTTATGCACACTAAGTAATATATATTTATTATATATATTTGTATATACATTCTGTTTATATGTCCGTACCAAGAAATGTGCAGTTGATATATTTATTAGAAACATTTTTGCTATTATGTTTTATATTATGTTATTATGCTATTATGTTATATAATTATGTTTTATAAGTTATGTTCTGTGAACTATTCTTACTCAAGTATCCCATAGAAACGTTTATATATGTAAAAACAAATAAAACCTTCACATTTTTCCATATTTTTATAAGACACTATTTTGCTATTTTAAATAAGAATTTGAAGCTTGATAACTAGCGTGCACTAAACATTTTTAATCACCATTATATCATAATCTAATCCTAATCAGATATATCACTGAAATTATCACTTTCTGTTTCTGTTGTTGCCACATGCAAGTTAGCATATGTGATATGTTGTAACTTTTTTCCACAGAGGGCTTGTTTCCAATATAACAACCTTTTGTTTTTAGTTTTCACTGCAAAATTTAGCATGTCATTGCTAAGAGCATCACCAAAGATGTTGTAAATGTTCTGTTCATCTTTTGTAGGTTTGAGGTAATCTGAATATCGAATAACTGCTCTCCATTGAACAATTTCCTCACTTAATAGTATATTTCTTGATCTTGTTTCATCAGTTAAAGATAGTTGAAAGTCAATATTTTTGTATATTTTATCAAATGTATCCACTGAACGAGAAATTCTTTGCCATGTAGTTTTCTCAACTGAACCCTGTGGTGCCATCATTTTTTGTTTTTGAATTTTCTGTTAAAGAAGGAAATATCCGCCTTGGTTTTTATGTTCCTGTGATGATGTAGAGAATGTAAGGTTTTCGTAACGTTGTTTTCTGACTTCTATAGGATAAATGGTTTTGTTTCTAAGATCACGATATTCTATTTCTCTGTATATAGGATGATGAAAAGCATAAAAAAAGTCCGTGAAAGCATATCGCCCTGCATCTGAGGTCACTATGTCGTTGTTTCTGTCCCCAATTCTTTGAACGTAAATACCTAAAGCGTAAGTGAAGATCAGTTGAAGAACCAATTTCAAGGTTGCTGACTCCACAGTACTTTGCCATTTTAAAAATCCAATTGCTGTAATCTTACTATGATTCTCTTTTTCATAGATTCTTATTAGTTCCAGTACCGTCCCATGTAACAATATCTCAAAACTTTGCCAACTTTTATGATTATCTTTACAACAAACAAAGTAATTATAAGCGGCAGTGGACTTGAAATTTAAGACTTCTTTACCGAGTGGCTCCAAAAATATGTGGTCAAGTACTTTAAAAAGCGACTTCAATTGATTCATATTGAGATGGCCGAGTCCTGGTATAAGTGAAACCCAACCGTACTTCTTTTTGTTTTCTTCGCATATCCTGCTTGCTATACAGTAGGGTGGACCGTCACATCCAACGTACGCCCAATTCCGTTCGATTGGAACATTAAGGTTGACTTTCAGTTGATCTAAAATCTGTTCAATGTTATTATAGCTGTTTGGATTGAGAAGGATTGATTCCCCAACCGTCATTGTTTTCAAGTTAACATTATTTCGCTCAATGTGAAGGTATTTTTCATTTGAAGAGTCAGTTTGATTGCGATCAACAACATCTTCGCATACTGGTTTAGTCACCAACGAACTGCAATCATCACATTTTCTTTTCAAATTTGGATACTTTTTCGCGCATGCAGCATTAACACAATAACGATTTTGAAGATTTAACAAACTTTCAATTCTGTTCTCAACGTTCGCTTTATCTGATTTATAAACGTCGATCATTTTTGCAATGTAATTAAGACGAATTTTACGGAAAGTCACTTTAGATGAACTTATTAAGTCTTCCATTCGCCTTTGGATTTCAACTTCGCTTAAATCACAACCCCAATTTACAGGCATCAATGATGCATTCATTTGAAGTGAGGAGCACGTGTCCAATACGATATGAAGAGTTGTCGTTATAATATCTTGATAATAACTTTTGACGATGTATTTACCTATGTTGTCAAAGTATGTCTCTATGTCGCCAGAAGGACATGCAACTTGATGAGAGCCTTGTTCTTTCAACCAATTGAAATATATAGTACTACTACCACCTGGAAGAATTTTCCCATTAACTTTTGTTACCTTTTTTGAGCTAGATATTACGGATTGAACCAAATTTGCGGCAAACGAATGAGGGAAAATCCAATTGAAATTTCTGATCTGGTATAAACTTTCTAGAGTACATGTGATTTTAAATAGTACTGTCCCAGTGTGTTTATCGCTAAAGCATAGCCCTGACATTCCTTCTAAAAATACAACAATAACTGTATCTCGATCAGCCAAGTAATCTTTGGCGTTTAACGTGCATAAATCTTCAGTGTTTTTATAACTTTGAGATAAGATAACGCCATCGTCTTTTATTCGACTTTGTAGAACCTTTTCCCCTAGTAAGCGAAACAACACGGCCCAGTGATCTTCAGATATCTTATTGCAATATTTTCTGTAGCGTTTTCGAGAACATTTATTAGATAAAGTATCGTCCCAGCAAGTCCATCATCATGTAATGGCAAATTTCCCGTAAAATTTCCTGACATCACTAGCTTTGCCTTTCCGAACACATGATTTACATATGACGTTTGCCCGTTGTGTCACGTAGCAATGCTTTCGTAAATATGTCACAATTTTTTTTGATCCGTTGATTCTGTAAATTGCATTTTCCCCCGCGAAACGCGACCATTCTTTGTGGGATTGGCATTTACACTTTTTTGTCATGTTTACTATTTCTAAATAATAAAATGTAACTTAAATTTTAACATTTTGGGAACTATTAGGGCAATAGTACAGTAATCTGGACGTTCTGAACCAAAGCAATAAAAAACTTTTTAAATTATGGTACATTTTTTGACAAAATAGATACAACTATTTTTTTTCTATTTTCAAAAAATAAACCCTATAACGGACAGCTCTCAGAGATGTTGCTGTAATAGTTTATTCTTTCTTCACATTCACATTCAAGGAAAAACTTTTCCATTGTATGGAGCACAGCGCTGCGATGATTGGTGAATAATTCGTATGTGCATGGCACTACCGCACCACCTCCTTGTTTGTCATACCCGTATGGGTTATATCGATATTTTGTAGCTCCTTCGGGATGCTTGCTCACAGTGGCATTTGATGTAGATGTGCTAAAAAAGGAAATATGTCCAGTAAATAAAGCATGATGTATATATGTAGATAATATTATGAAATATATAACCCACCACAATATTTTATATACGTGTCTTTCATCCATTAATTTTCTGAGAACACGACCCATGTTTGATGGTCCTTGACCCACAGTTTTACCAGCAATGTCTCTAACATATTGATCTTCTTCAGTTAGCTTCTTTTTTTTTCTGGTTATGACATCGTGAAAATGCAATGGTATTTTATCAAGCGACGGCATAGTCACAACCATCACATTCTCGTCGTACTTATTTCCAATCTCTCTTTTCACCATCATTTTGATGCTTGGGTGCGGTTGTATTCTAAAACGATGATAACCTTTTATGTTACTCTCAGTAATTGTTACCACATCCATCTTAAAAAAAATATTTCTTTTTTGCGTTTTGTGAAAGAGTATCTTCATTAAATTATTGCGTATTTTACTATTGTCACCTAAATAGGCGACACTTAACCTAATTAGGTTATATATTTCATTTTAACATAATTCTTACTTGCGCGAACATATCGAGGCACGAGTGACAATTTTGGAATCATGGTCGCGTAGACTATCCATTCTGAACAAAGATTTTTTGCGATTTTTTCTTAGGAATGTGTGAAAAGCCATTAAATATTGTAATGTCTTAACTAGGTTACATATGGCCTAACTAGGCTACAATGAGTCGCCTAAATAGGTGAATGATTCCTTCTCCTCCATAGCAATTCTGAGAGTTTACAATAGCATGGAAGTGTTTCTTACTTTTTAAAGCATTTGTTCTTTGCAGCACTTGGGAAGATAATAATGTGCAAGAGGGTTCCTTATACCCCAATATATCTCACATATGCACTGCTGTTTCTGTAACATGGCTATAACTAGCTAGCAACCTCTGGTTTGACAAATAACTTTTGTCACACAAGTAACTTTTGTCACACTTCATAGAACTTTTTGCAAAAGCCAGTTCCCCACAGATAGGGGCAGATTTACACATTGATGAACTTTGACACCATTTAGCTTTCTTAAGTCAGCAATTGGGTTCTATTTTCACTCAGCTATTAACATTTTGTTGTGTGTGGTCTTTTCTTCTAAGTGCTTCTTCTAAGAGTGTTACGGTACCAATTTAACAATTCCTCCTGTTTGATATTCAGTCATGCACCTAGCGCAGCTTCCATCTGGTTCCGTATAATTTCTTAAACTCAGCAATAAGTACCTCTCACCAATTGCTAGCTCAAAATAAAAAAAGGTACTAGGTAGCTAGGTATCTGGCTAGTTAGTTACCAAAAAATAAAAAGGCAGAAATTTTGGGTCATGATAATACGAGCGCCCTTCTTCTAGTTTTCTTAATTCTGAAATTTAAAAAGTATAGTTAATGCAAAATTACTTTTATGCTAATTTCATCATACAAGTTTTAAAACACCCAATTGTAAATTTTAAGTCAATATCTTTCTGTTTACCAGAGTTATTTCAATTTTTACGTTCACGAAATATAGGCCTGGGAGCTAAATTGTGGCTAAGTGAACTCACTGTTTTTATATATACTGTTTTAATATAACATATCCCAATTCAAGCACACTTAACAACATCCCAGTATGAAAGAGTAAAGCCCGCTCCCGGTTATCACTGACTTACTTCCTTTTGCTCTGTGCGATAAAGTAATTATTTACAGTATACTAACTGAGACCCAGCGTCACACACCAAATGTAGCACTCCAGAATGAATGTCTTTCCGCCAGTTTGGTTTCTTTTTTTCTTTTTTATAAAATAATTTCCCACAAGAATAAGTCAAGCAGTTGACATAATAAGCCTTAGTGGTCATATTGTCATGATTGAGCCTCTTTGGTCCTATATCAAAAATGCAATAACTTGAGTACAAAGAGGATTATTAGCTTAAAAGTTGTTATGGGGTGCTTTTAGACCAATATTATAATAGCTATACTTCCAGATTTCCACCATTTTAGGGGAGGTTGAACAGATTTTTTGAAGAAAATAATGGATTTTTACCAAATAACATATTTGACATTTTCATTATGCGTTTGCTTCCCTCTGCTCAACAATTCACCTAAGCAGGCAAAAATCTTGTATCCACCCTGCCCACACCATCTTATTTGTGAAAAAGGCTGTTAAAGCATTAAAAGGCATCACAAAAATAATGTCAGTTTACACTTTGAGGACCTTAGCAACATGAAAATGTGTCTGATAATAATAGCATATAGCTAGCAGCCATACATAACCACCAGGTTCTCTGTTGGAAGGAAAATATTTTGATTTATGGACATTTTCTGTTAAGCCACTAAGAAAGCTTTAACCATGATGGCATTCTGCCTGCTAAAAAGGGTTTTCTTTTTTTTACAACCCTGGATATAATATACTTAAAATGGCCAAATACCGTGACTTGCGCAATATTATTTATATTTAGCCAGTAGTTTTCAAGTGTTTTTACTTTCGTAAAACAAGCGTTGCTAATGCTAAACACTACGTCACATTACACCTTGAATGTTTGTTTCTTTTTAGAAGTTATAAATCATGGCACATGCACAGTCCATACAAGATTTGATAGAAGTTCTAAAAAGTAACAATGAAGAGGAAGACATTCCTGTTATGTTCACTTGTCAATATGCATTGATGAGAGGTTTTCAGGTGAATTGTTTTTAGATACAAAATGAGTTATATTTCAGTCAGGTTAAGGAGGTCCAGTTTCAACATTTGCAGATGAGGAATACTGTTTTTATTAAAGTAGTTTTAATAAGTTAAATACTCACTAACTATCCGTTCTTATAAGCATATACTTTTATGTGGTAAAACGTCTAGTTTCAAAGCTTTCTTATATAATGGGTTTCTTAATATATTTTAGGTTCCATATATAAAATAATTTTTTTTTTGTTTTTACCAAACCTGTGTACTATATGAAATCCTTTCATGATATTTTGTGTTTCGTATTTGTTTCAATTTAGAGATGGTAAAAGTGTCAAGTGTGCAAATCTGGTTTTTAGTTAACATTTTAAAGCTTAAAAAAAGTTAAGATTACATACTGTATGTAAAAGCAATATAAAATAATGAATGTCAAAAATTTATATTCTAGAAGGAATCATCAAAATAAGTGGATTTAAAAAATTGTTTTGAATTTGTCATTTGGAACACACAAAATTATGCAAGTTTAGAGTGATTTCAATAATGATATCAAATAAATTATGCATGATTACAATGCAGATTCAGGGTGACATCATTCCCGTACACTCCCTTAGTTTCTAAAAAAATTTCCTTAATAAAACTCAATATTTTAATTTTCTCCTGAACGTCCTGAGGTAAGGTTTTTTGTTTAAATTCACACATAAAAAAAATATTTGCATATATTCTGCATCATTCTTTCATCCTCTGTGGGAACTAATAAGAACAGCATTGTTTTGAATTTTCCAATGTTTTGCAAAACATTCATTGCTGTAAGTTCAATGGCATCAAAAAAATGACACACAAATACACACAAATTTACATGAAGCGTGTGACCCAGAATTAATGACACCATTTGGGTTACCATACTGTTGCTTTATTCTACCAAAGTACTGTTGGAACCATAAACATATTTTTATGACAATCACTAGACCACACCAAGATTTTTTAAAGCAAATGTCAAAATACTGCACAAGGTTGCTGCATAGGCTCAACAGAAACCGTGTGTATTTAGGGTTATTGAGGCTAATATTTAAAAAGGCTAAAAGATATTTCTGTGTGAGAAAGCCACTAGACAGTACAAACAAAAGACCTTGTCGAACACCTCGAAACAGCAGGTCTAACAGCATTAGCTGTAAATAAATCTTTTCCAAGAGAAACACTGAATTAGTCCAACTGAGGTAGGCTTATGTGGCACTGAGGTAGGCTTATGTGGTGAAGCTGATTATAGGTGTAAACTGGAGCAAACACATACTGAGTCCGAATTCAAATCCCTTACCTTTCTCTTCCCAGCCGTTTTCTCAGATAAAGACACTTTAAGTGGACCATCAAAATTTTGAATATTAAATCAAATTCTCCAGTATCATCCCTGAGACCCTTCCCATGGTTGATACTGGTGAAAGAACCAGAAGAAGTTGAAGGGTATAGAGATGAAGGCAGAAGAGCATTGAAGTTCACATACTCACACAACTTAATGTTATCCAGTAAACGTTGGGTATTGGGGCAAACATAAACTAGATGCAGAATCAAGAGTAGCACCTTGCTGTAGAGCTTCGTTGTGAACAGTGCTTACCTGCTCAAAGTTGCTATTTTCGCCATTATGGATCGTATGCAACAAAAGTGAACAGGTGGCTGAAGAAGAAGCAAAGTGGGAAGGAGGGAGCAATTGGTCTTGACCTTAATGTAAAACAAATTTGCTGTCTTTTCATAATATTAGAAAATTTGTTAAAGTCTAAGTCCCCTGAAAGAACTGACATGCATTTTCTTCACTTGGGCACTGGAGGGCCTTTAACCTTATCTCTCCTCCTTGGCGAGTTTGCTACTACTTATCTTGCCAAGATTAGCCTGGCTGGGACCATCCTGCCCAGAATTGGCTTGAATGGGACGACAAGCAGATTTTTTACAAACTTAAGAGATTTCTTACACCGTTAGATGGTGCTTTTGATGCCCCAATCTGTAGCAAGTGAAGCCAAATGATTGATATAGTAATATAGTTTTATCGCTAGCAAAGGACTCTTGAGACATTAGTAAATTTTGTTTAATTTCCAAGGCAATCCTGTCGGCTTGGGTCAGAGGTCAATTTAATATGAAATCAAAAATTTATATGTTATAGACTAGTAAGAGGGACAAGGTTCAGTGGCTGGGCTAATCGAGACAATGCTCAGTGCGGGTAGGCACAGCACTGTGCACCAGTATTGAAGTTAAGATGTGTTTACATATTTCAGCTTACTCCACCAGCTAGCAACCCACTGGGAACTGCAATTGACATGTGTTTAACTATGTTTAGCTCCATTTATTTAAAAGTGTTGAATCCAATTATTTATAAAAATTATTTATGACATATTTATTGTTGTGATGTGTACACACAATTATGGGCAACTAGTCGGTCATCATCATCATCATCATTCTCGGCTTAACGTCCGTTTTCCATGCTAGCATGGGTTGGACGGGGTATATTAATGACCCTCTTCCAATCTGATCTAGACTGTGTTAGATCTAAACTCAACTTCCTCTGTATCAAGTCTGTCCTTATATCCTCCTGCCAAGTCTTTCTCGGTCTGCCTCTGGGCTTTGCTTTGTACATCATTAAAGCTGGAAATACTTCATTCTCGATAATCTCACCTTTGCAACGCTTGCATACAAACTGAATGTCAGCTCTTAACCTTCCACCAATACTACTGCACTTCTTATGTACCCAATGCTTGCAAGTCTGACAAAAAATTGAGTTACTACCAACCCTTTTCCTGCAAACTCCACAAGGCCACTTTCCAACTACAAGGTCACACTTGGCTGCAATGCTACTAATCATGACTTTAGACTTTGCTGTGTTCACCCTTAGCCCTTTCTCTTCTAGTCCTTTCTTCCACTTCTCAAACTTTTCAACTAATTCTTCCATCGACTCTGCTATGAGAACCAAATCATCTGCATACAATAACTCCCATGGACAACCTGTTCTGAACTCCATCGACAGCGCTTCTAAGACTAGAACAAACAACAAAGGACTAAGTACAGAACCCTGATGTACACCAACATTTACACTAAATTCATCACTAAGTGAATCGTTAATCCTGACACGACTTCTAGCATTGCTGTACATAGACTGTACCATCGTAACTAGCCACTCATCCACACCTAATTTTCTCATAGCCCACCAAATAACTTTACGTGGCACTCTATCAAAAGCTTTCTCTAAATCTACAAAGGCAAAATAGAGATTCTTTCTCTTTCCTAAATACTTTTCCTGAAGCTGTCTGAGTAAAAATATTGCATCTGTAGTGACCCCTGGAAAAATCGATAGGTTCACCTGTCCTTTTTATACTGCATTGCATGCGTCTCACTACTTGCAATACCATATTGCGTGACAGACAGATGTATACGAGTATTATAATATAGACTAGCCGGGAAACCCGGCGTCGAAACGCTGGGGTAAGCCACAAGTCAAGGTGTGACCCGGCGTTGAACAATAAGAGTCGTAAACTGTGCCACACGATCAGGTGGAGCGCTGTAGGTACACAGTATATCGCAAATCAAGTGAAGCGCATACACCATTATAGTGTTGCGACTGTACCATATTTTTCAAAAAATAACTTTCCCGCAACGATAGCTGAAATAAAAACAGAGTTTACAAACCGTTGTTACCCCGTCATAGCAAAAACAATCGGTCAATATTATATATTTTATTTTGCTGAATAAGATTTTGTGAAAGTTAAAAAATTAATCGTAGTGCTTAGTACAATTAAATGGTGTTGGACAGGCGTATAGGGATAATACCCTTTTGAAAAAACTTTCTTGCAGACTCTGTTTAAATGAAAACACAAGAAACAGTCCATTGCTAACACAGGGCTGAGCGGTTAGTCCAGGTAAACAGTGTTGCACATCCGCACAGGCGTGATTACTGAGAAAGTTTAAAAAATAATTTTCTCAGTAGGTTGACCCCTTAATAGAGGTAAACCAGGTTGCACATGTGCATAGCCGTAACAGCCTTTTAAAAAAAACTGTGTTGTTAACAATGGCCTAAGTGCTTAGTACAGTTAAACAGAGTTGAACAGGCGTATAGGCGTAATACCTTTTTCAAAAAAACTTCATTGCAACTTCGGTTTAAATAAAAACATAGGGAACAGGCTGTCGTTACCCGTCCAGGTAAAACAAACGCTCAGCCATTTTATTTTCAGAAGTTTTCAGGAAAATAATAAAAGATGTAGCTAGCTACCTAGCTGTAACTGCATTTAGCATAAGAATTATTGCTTAAAAGAATATTGTCCTAGCCAAACTGCATTTTTATACTCTCACTTTTTAGCCAAAGATAGGAGCTAGCTAAATGGCTACAGCCTCAACGTAGAAATAAATGTTGGGTAGGATAAAAGCTCTTATACCATACAGAATAGTAATAAGTAAGGCTCTAGTCTAGATGGCTAGCTAGGTAGCAAAATCTTCGTTCCTAGCCAAAAATTCTAAAACTGGTGCGTTTAAGATCTTTACGTGGCTAAAAAACGTGACAATATATTTATCTTAACATTAAAAACAAACAGAAAACAAATATAACAAAAATATAAAGCTTTCAGAAGATAAAAAGCCTAAAAACCTGACCACACATGACAACTTTCAAAATCAAAATGGCCTTCGTCAAAATGGCCTTCGTCCAGCCGCGAAAATCTTGGTTTGTTTTTTAAAGAATCAGGCGTCGTGATTGGTATACCACGTGCGAGCGGTCAAAACAAAGTCAGTAAGAATATTCACATTTGGTATCGGTGCATAATTTACAAAATTTCGTGTTCCCGTAACGGGACGCGGCTTTCGCAGACACACAGACAGACGACAGCTATTATTAAAGAGATGAGTGTGAATGCTTGAATTTTTTATTTTGATGTGATAACATAACAACTTTATTATCTGATTTCATATGTAAACAATTTTTTATGTAGCTTCAGATGACACCTCAACTGCAAGAAGACATAGCTGAATGGAGAACAACTGCAAGGGAAGTTGAAGAACGAATTCAGCAGAAAAAGAAAAGGAAAATGGAAATACTGCGAGAGCAGGTGCAAGCTGTGGAAAAAAGGCTTGAGGTATAACAAAGATTTTGTGTATATTTAAATATTTTATATGTTAATTTATTACTAATCTAATGTCTGATGTCAGGGTATAGTTATTACCATTGCTGCAGCCATTGAATGCCATAAACTTATTTGACGCAAAAATAACTTAGAAACAGATGGAAAATGTCATCTTCTGCTTGGGTTACTAGGGACCAAAGTGGGTATAGTTCTCTAAAGCTGGGTCGTCATCATTTCATGGGTTATTGTTAAAGGCTCCATGCAGTATATAGTGGGGATAGGTGTTCTGATGAAGTTTTTTTGTATATGGATGGGGCATTCCTGACGGCATCAAAATTTTCCCCCCTATTTACTTGCCTAATAAAGTTGATACTTCCACAGGACAACCTGCTGATATATTCAGTTTGTGACAGGCGTAGTTCTCCAAAGTAAAGAATCATGGAAGAATCATATCTTATTTCTTATTTTTTTTTTATAACTCCAATGCATAAGGCTGACGTCAATTATTTTTAAAATTACCACATAATCTTATACATATTCTTACATAGAATTTCAAACTCTACACATAAGTGGGAACAGTTTTATTAAAATTTCGGAACCAATATTTTATGTTACGTAGTGCATGGATGGCATCATCCAGATTTAGTTCTTTGAATGTTTGCCTCCCTTTATCAAGTGGTTATTTCTATGTCAATCAACTGTACAATCCTTCTGTTATATTTTATTCAGATGATATTGTTTTTTTGTTTTTTTACTTTAGCACCAGAACAAATCATCTTTACAAACAACAGACGAAAATCATAATTTGTATGACAACAACAGCAACAGTAAATCTAGTTGTTCGCAGCAAGAATTTAAAGAAAGTATTGAAGATGATTATTTGGGGATGTCCATTCCTCTTTCACTGGATAGTATTAATTTTAAAGAACTCACCACAAGGAGGCGTGGTATTGAAAATCAATCACCACCAATGATAGATTTCACTGAAACTAATCAAAATAATGAATTTGATCTAAATCGTTATGAGCAAACAAAGTGTCAATCAGAAGAGATATTGAATGTTGATACTCAGGAATCTTTCTCTGATGTAGGAGATGACTTGGCAGTGCATGAAGAAAGCACGGAGGAAGTAATTCCGGAAGTTTTAGAACAAATGAAGACGTTGCATATATTACAAGAACAGCAAAAGGAATTAGACGATTGGTACCATGATATGCAGAAACAACTGGAGTTAGAAAAAGTACGTCTTGCTGAAAAGTACGATCAACTTAAGTTACATAATATTAAAAAACAACAACATGTTATTGATAGCAGCCAAGAATTTTTAAGAACAGCTAGTTTGCATATGAGTCCAAGTGTACACCTACAACAGTCTTTTGTTGACCAATCTCAATCAAGTACACCTCAGAAATTTCAAAAGGTGTTAGAATGTTCTCATGAAAATCTGATAGAACTCAATGAGAACGATTTTACTAAATCACACGATGGTAGCATAAACTCTTCACAAAGTTGGACTCCACCAGTAGGGCAGAAAGCTGAGCATCAAAAACTTTTTAATAAGCCAAAAGTAAAACGAATACTTCCCTCACCTCCACCTGTGACTGTAGAACCTTTGTTGCTTCAAAATACAAACTTAGTTGAAACAACACCACCCATCATAAATAACACTTATGTCCCCTTAAAAGAACCAATGTCAACGATCCCTGATTTGTCTAATCTCAATCATTCTGAATCTATAACGGGAAAAAAAACGCCACCATTGCAGGACCAATTAGATACTCCTCCTGTGTGCTATAATACACCATCAATCGCACCACCTATTACTGCAGCAAATGATGTTTTTGATTCAAATAAGTCTGATAGCGCAACTGTTGCTCAGCTTGTGAACAAAGACACCATGTCTGAACTTAAATTGAGGCGTAAAAGCCGCCCAATTAAATTCTTTACTACGCCAGTATCAGAAAACGGTAGATCATCGGTAAAGCTAAGCGATCACTCTCACGAGCTGTTAATGCAGTCCAGTGAAAAAGATGCTAGTGACGCCATTGCAGCTACATCAACTTCCACTCCACAAGAAGTTGGTAAACAATTAGTACATGAATTTTCACCAGTGTTTGCACAGGGATTCCAACATACATTGCATTATGAGGATGAAATTATTGGTCAGCATGGTAAACTTGACTATTATGCTCATGAATCTGATAAAAACCCATTGGTATGTATTTCTTCGTTGGTCTTATTAGTTTTTTTTTTTTTAGTTGAGATTATTAGAGATGATGGAGGAAATAGTTATTATGTTTATGCCAGTGCTTGTGTTGTATCAAGAAGTCTTTAGATGAGTTAAAATATGAAAGCGAAAAGCAGTTAATTACAATCATGAGGACATTACATTATTTATTATACTATATCAACTGACAAGGGGCTACAAAACGGGCTGTAGATTTTAGACTTTAGTGGCTGACACAAAAGTCAAGCTAATGGTGGTGATAAGCACTTAACACAAATACAACATCTAAAATCATCTTAAATATCACATATGACATACAAATTTTACTGAAAACAACAGAACTGATTTTGAGTTGATATTCATAATTTATTCGATATCAGCACTCATCTATTAAATCAAGCTTTCTGATAAAAGAAACTTCAAAATATGTGAACTAGCTAGCTAGCTATATTTTTCTTGTTGTTGTACAGAAACATACAAGATTATTTCACATAAAACCAGTCAAGGCAACAACAATGACTTTGAAATCTTTTCAGAGGTATTAATTACCTTAAAGCTAGTAATTATATAGTATTTTTACCAAATACAGCTCCTTATTTTGTTTTTATTTTCTGGTCAAAAAAAACTTTTGATTTTACTAATATCTAATAATTTTGCAGACCATAACTTATTTTCCGCCAAAAAGAATGCTAAAAAATACTATAAAAGAGATTTCTATTTTCAAAAGATAACAAAATAAGTGGCAAATTCATCAGGTTGTCTATAAGTGTG
Source organism: Hydractinia echinata (assembly GCA_030067915.1). Classification (NCBI taxonomy): domain Eukaryota; kingdom Metazoa; phylum Cnidaria; class Hydrozoa; order Anthoathecata; family Hydractiniidae; genus Hydractinia; species Hydractinia echinata. The sequence goes on along the minus strand of JASGCC010000323.1, from coordinate 113,992 downwards.
ACTTTTCGAGTGGTCTGTTTATTACACACTGTTGGTCAGAATGTTTGAGGGTGGAGAGTAACATCAATGACGGAGATCTTACTTCAGCTGTTTTGTAGCCCCTTTTCCAAAAAACATTTTAAAGTGCGAATATCATGGTTTTATAAAATCTAAAAAAGTTCGTGAAGATTTAAATGTTTAAAATGACCTGCTTGTAGTTTTGAATATATTGGTTGAACTTGGAAAAGTTGGATATCCATTATTCTGTGTAAAAAACCTTAAAATAATTTAAAAACATTTCTGTCTAGTTTTAATACATTGCAAAGTAACTCACTGGGTTTGCACCCTTTTAAAGACTCTTCTCATAAATTGGAATATTTGAGAATGTCGTTTTCAGTCTAAAATGTTGTAAGAGACGACATATAAACTTCATGTCTATGTTTATTTGAATTGACTAAATTCGGGTTCACATTTTAGTTGGTCCTAAGTGTATTTAACTAATCGGGATATTCTAAAGTATGCTATAAGGGTCTTCCCAGAGTTAACAATTTCAAATTATTACGTCCTTTTCCATAAACTTAGTTAATAATAAGCATTCAAGCTTTGCAGTGTTAGCTTTTTTGTTTTTAAAACAAAAAAAATCCTGCTACAGAAAGTAATAGAATATAATCTAACAGTGAAATCTTCTTCTAACTACTTAATTTATTTTAATGCGGTATTGTTTTTCTATGATTAAGGCAAAAGATTTGAATGAAGGTTTAAAATGTAAAGTGGAAGCTGTGACGCAGGGATGTTTGGTCAGGATGTTGATGAAGACAAATAAAGTTCAGGAAATCGTTAAAACGATAAAGGTATGCGTAATGATATAAAAAATTGTATTAAAGTTCCCTTTGTGTCTTGTCAAATGCTTTTTGTCGTGGAATATTTAGATTTCACCCCTAGATTCTGAAGCGTTATTTTTAAAAAACTCGAAATCCATGTTTTTTTGTCAATATTGCGTCATTGAGCGTCATTTTTGTCCACCTGCTGTCACATTGTTGACAATGTTTCGCACTGCCGGATATTAAATCGGCTTGTATTATGACATCTCAAAGTTAAGTGATCAGGACTTATGGCTAAAATATGACACGTTGGTATTTTGGCTTTGTTTCAACACAGATAGGCGCACTTTGGAGTCTGGATTAATAATAACAAAAAATATTTTTAGTTAACACAAATTGTGCTACTTATTTTAGGATACACAAGCCTTTTTGAATGATATAGAAAAAGAAAAATCTCTCAAAAAGAATATAAGTTCTGCTGATAGACAATTACGCAAGAGGTTGCAAGAAGAGGTAGGAATATGTTCTCTGTACGATTCGTAGGCTATACTGTTCTTGCTTACACTAAGAATCTTTAGCAGATCGCGCTATATATTAAGCAAAATTTACAAAAATAGGCATGTTTAGATTCATAAAGATGGCCAGAAAAATTTTCAAAACTCCTCATATTCCATTTTGTTTATCAAAAGTCTTTTTTCTTGAAAAAAAGAGCGAAGTTTAAGCTCCTTGAAGCTAAAATCGTACCGAAATAACCCGTGATAGTTATGTGCTCCAATAATCATAATACCTAATTAAAATTGTTTGTTTGTTTGTTTTTGTGTGTCTCCCTATTGATATATTAATACTGGTTTGTTACAGTTGTTGAACAAACGAAACAAATTTCATGATGTTTTCTTCGATACCTCCACAACAGATCAAATGAAACTCGTAATGTTATCACGACTACGAAGAGAAGAGAGAAAGACACAACTAAGTAACTTTCAGGTATGTCTTGACACTAGCTTCAATAGGACACTGCAGCGATCGCAAAAATTCCTTTTTTTCTCTCAATTTTAAAGCAACATTTCAAACAGTTCAAAACTGGGTGGTCCAGTTTTTGCTCAATACATTCCAAAGATCTTTTTAAGATCTATCAAAAAAGCATTTACCACATAAAGTGAAGTTTTACCAGCAGTAGTTACGGCACTATTGTCCTAAATCAACAATATTTAATTTTTCTATGTTAAAAGATTTAAAGAGAGGTTTTGTGCTGATTTTCCATTATATTACGTTACTGTTCTTCTATATTTTTCTGATAGTTTTCACTCACTTCCTAAAATCTTTTTATTTTTATTTTCTATGACTAGCTGTACTCTAGAAGATAAAACACTGCAGGGATACAAGACTCAGATCTCATTTTTAAATCCTTTTCTTGATTTTCCTTAAATCTCCTTAAACAAACCCCTGTTTATATTTTGCTTTTAAACGCGAAAAAGTCTGGGGACCCATGCATAGCTGCAGTCCTTGACAAAATAAATCCGTCTTCCCAATTCAGTAATGTGTGTTCTAACCAACAATTTAAAATTTTCAACTTTGGTAACAGGAAACTCGTAAGTTAGATTTTAAGTTAATTTCGTTAAATCAAAAATCTGCTGACTTCAACACTTTCTTTCGAAATTTCTTGCCTTATGTTGGCAAATGTGACCACTTCATTTTGCATGAATTACAAATTTAAGTAAGGATGTCTTGCATCCATCAAAGTCAGGTTGTCATTTCCACCAAAGCAGGAGTGACGCATCACCGAAGTGGGTGTGTGCAACATCCCCCAAAACTAGGGTGTTTTATTACCAAAATAGGGGTGTTGCATCCAATGAAGTGTGGGTATTACATCCACCAAGTAGAGATGTTGCAATCACCACCGACGGTGTCACATCCATGGAAGAGAGATGTTGTATTCTTATTATATTGTATTCTTATTATATTGTATAAATATATTATTGTATAATGTCGGGATGTAGCATCGACCAAGATCGCGTATCATGTCCAATAAAATTGTCATGTTTTATCCTCAAAGTTAGTTGTACCCACTAAAGTGAGATGCTGCATCCACTAAGTGGGAGTGTCGTTTTCACTTAAGTGGAGGTGTTGCATTCCCTAAAATAATTTATGTCTACACGTCTGTCTTCATAAGGTTGTTTCCATATATATTGATTTTGTGAACTTAACCCTTAGAGCCGCACTCGATTTTGAAAAGGCCCCTTCCTAGTAAGAAACTAACTTTACAAAAATAAAGCTGTGATTTTGGGCTGAGAAAAATAACTAGACAATTCATTTTAGGCACCATTGGATAGGCCAACTCTTCACCTTGTAAAACATGGGGAACACTTGTTTTAATAACCTATAGTCCTCAAGAGTATGCACCTGTTCCGTGACCCATCGTCGAAGGTTAAGGAGAATTGAGCAAGAATTTAGAATGTTCAAAATGAGCCTGTTGGACAAAATTTTACTAAATTTCATGTTAAGTTTGTTAAATAGGCATTTTTCTAATTCACACTCGTCAACCTTTAGAACACGTGAAATACCTTTTTTCAGGTCAAATGATTAACTTTCTAAGGCTAGAACTGCGCTTGGGGGTTGAGGAAGAGAGTTAGTTCATTCATGTTGGGCACCGTTGGTTAGGACAATTCACCCTTAGACCAAATATGCCGTGTTTCATGAGGACCTAGTCCTAAGAACTTTGGCGGTGCAATTGTTGGAATGTGTTGCCCGGTTTATTCACAGATATTTCTGTGGGTTGTCTTTTAATCGTTAAGAATGCCAGCAAGAAGGACATCTTACGTGAAGTTAAAGTCTTGTGTGTTTGTTGTTCTGTGAACTTGGAAACACTATCCATGGAAGAGAGATACTAAATATGTTGGCTAGTCTCCCTCCAAAACGTGCAAAACCTCCCCTATTACAATTTCAATTTTCCTCTGAGCGAGCCACACTCTTTGTTTTTCATTCATATCGGGTTTATATACATAAAATATTCTTCTTAGAACAAAGAGGCGAAGACAACGAAAGAGCCTGTCCACAAAAAGCTATCCACAGCTTCTCAAAGATCTATGAAGAGAAGACAGGGACATGTGTATCCTTTTTTACTTTGTACTTAATACATGCATACTAGGTAAACATTGTATGGAATCGTTGTGTTGTTTTACAACTCGTTGTAAAAAATTTCCCATTAATCGATTATACCACACTAATTCCACACATTAGGCTTTTAAACTCAATTTTTTTTTATCAGAAGGATCATAAGATATTCTGTAGATAGAATAGACGTTAAATAGACGTTTTTTGCAACGAAGTTCTGGGATTTATTACTTTGGGGGAATTTGTTGTGACCCTATGCCCTCTAAAAGCTGTTAAAAGTATACCTAGATTGAGATTGGAAGGTTTGTGCCCCAAACTATTTTGGTGGCCCACAAGCCCTGGAAACTCCAGAAGTTGTGAAAAAGTCACATAATCATGCTTTAGTCTGTAAATAATCATGGACCACATCTTTCGGACAAAAAGTCGTGGGAAATATTTTACATTATGGTTTTTTTAAATTTTAAACTACATTGTTACATTATTAACATATTTTTTGCCACGTGTTTTTGCGGCTTACCGTCATCGCAATAGCAAGAATTATTCAATTTATAATAGTCATTATTACTTTTTAAAAAAAATCATGAAAATTCATTAAATTTATCCTAAAAAAGTTTTGACTGCCTTGCAAAACTGGTACCCACGCTAAAGTAAATTTTGTTTTTTCTTGTCTTTATTATTCTGTTTGATATCCTCCTTCACTGTAAAATGTAATATAGTAATGAAAATCGACCAAAAACAGCACCAGAGAAAATCCAAAGTGCAAAGAAAACAACTGAGAAGGAGCAGAGGTAACAGGTGTTTTTTTATATTTTGTTTCTTCATCTCCCTCGCTGTTTAACTTTACATAAAAATTTTGCGTGAATTTAATTTTTGCGTGAATTTAATTTCGGAGCAACTCTTGAAGGTGCATATGGCTTAAATATTCCTAAAAATCGAATTTTCCAGGTCGATACAAAAGAAATTCGAATTATATTTCTCAAATCCCGTGCATTCGCACATAAAATTGAAAATTTCTGGGTAAGGATATGACATTTTCCATGAAATCTTAAGTTAAATAAGAAATGATGGTAACCTGACTGTTTTATTTTTAGGCCCTTGCGACCTATCCAAAGTCATTCATCGCCAGTGTTGAGCGAGAGATCAAGGTTTGACTATGTTGTCGCTTAGTTTCTATCTGTCAACTAAATTATGGCTTTTTTTAAGAATAGAACCATAGAAACACATTTTGATGAGACCCTATTTTCAGTTAAAATGCGTGTACAATTAGTTTACTCAGTCTCAGGTTTTTGCAGTTTTGTAATTATTTTATGAAATATAAATTTGGCCTCTTAAATTTCCTTAATAACCTAAAAAAATAGGGGCCCTCCTAAAATCTCCTAAATAATCTAAAATTTGGACCCAAAATATCAATTCTCTTAAAATCTCCTAAAATTGTTTAATGCTGACATCCGTACTTTTTTTCGAAGTATTTATTACGTTTTATGTGGCAAAAAATTGAGCATGTGTTTATCTTGCAACAGGACTGATGAATTATATTTACATGAATACTGCAATTGGAAACTAACAGCTTCTTTGACATTGAAATAAGGAAAGGCTTGATTAGCGAAATACGAAATGATTTTTATACTTTTTTTATTGTTTTCTCCTAAATTTTCACCCCCAAACCTAAATTCTACTAAAATCTCCAAAATTACGAAATTTTGAATCTGTGGCCACCCTGCCAGGTTCATGATTCAAGTTCTCTTTAAACTGTGTCTTTCAGTGTAAAAAATCGAAACAAATCTTGCATCGTTTTCTTATTTGTTGAATTGTTAATGCTTGCTAACTAACTATATGTTTAGACCAAAATCAGCTGGAGGAAGTGCGCTGCAGAACAGATATCCGAAAAAACAAATAAGTAAAAAGTTAAACATGAACTCAGTGACGGACACGCCGACACACCGAGTAATGGCGGCGAAGTTAGCGAGTCGTTATTCTTCCGTTTTATAACACGTAATTCTTGCGAGGTCTTCGCCTATGTTGATATTATGTACTCTAATAAATTGAAGGAAGATTTTATTACCAAGATCAATGACATCACCACTAATAGGGTATGGAGCGGTGGAGTCATCATATTCAAATAAACATAGTATATTCAGAGTTATATCCCGACTATATGTTCTGTTTTGTATTTGGTGCAGGGTCCTGTTTTTATACCTTTTTGTATGTTTAACGGCTTGTTGTCACTTTCTTTGTCTGTTTCGCAATTTTTACAGTAGCCATGTTTGATTTGACTTTATTTTTACGTTGTCGCTTTCGTGTGCTTTTTGGCGCCGTTTTAATAAGACAGGTTTTCATGAAAAGTCATTGACAAAGCCGTTGCAGATAGTCCTCGTTCTTTTTTTGTAAAGTCCCTATGATCCACTCTAATAAATCGAATGAAGATTTTAGTCCCCAAAATAGCGACTTTACTACTAAAGAGGATATGGAATGGTGGAGTTATTAAATTCAAAATAAACATAGTATATTCAGAGTTGTATATGATTATATGTTCTGTTTTATATTTGGTGCAGGGTCCTGTTTTAATACCTTTTTGACAAATCTAGAGATTTTAATATACATCGTTTCGATAATTTTTTTTGGTGAAATATCTAAACGGATTAGGTAGACAGTCTCGTTGCCTCGCTTAACTCAACCTTTTTAATAAGGGTTAACAGCATTAAATTTACTGATCGAGACGACCAACCTATATCAACCTACTGATAAAATCTTGTATATATTAGAGAAAATAGAATATTGTTACTACGTCGGAACAAAATGTCTATCAAATAAGGACCATGTTTATTTGTCCGAAAATAATTTTTATATTCTTGTTCATATTACTGCTCGTATGTTTTTTTGAAGGATACATCTCCCCCACTTAAGTAAAAATTCTAGTTGTCTGTTATTTCTTATTTATAAGAAAATTCGGCTTAGAATAAAAATTTATACGAACTGAACAGCAATAATCGATTGTGCAAATTGACAGCTTAGAACCCAATATTCTTGGGAGACAAGGGGACCTGGGAACAAGAGAAATTTGCGTCCTTGCATTCTAAACACGAATTAGTCAGTAGAATATATCACCGTGAGGCATCCTATAATTCTTTGGTCCTTGTGACAAACTTTTACTGCAGATACGAAACAACAACCAGCCAATCGAAAAAGAAGAGGCTTGGTTGACAAGTTTAGTGAAAACAAAACCAACCATGCAGGATAGACAGCTTGCCAATGTTAACAAATGTTTGCGGATTTTTGTCGATGCGCGCACATTTTGGTAGGTTATTAATGAAATTCGTATATTGTTACAAGTAAAAATCCAAAAGGCACTGGAATAACATCTACATTTCCCCATTTCTTTTTGGTTGGTATATATTTATTTAATTACGTAATCTTCGACTGGAATTTACACTTTTATAATACTGGAAATTCCTGGAGCCAGGTTGGGAAAGTCCCGAAATTTTTTATTTGATCAGGAATCGTAGCTAAAAGCGATTCCTAGAAACCTTGTGCTAGATATTGTTTCAGTTTATATTCGATATTGTATATTTAACTTATATTTATATTTACATGGTTATTCTTTTCCCCTAAGCCAAGTTGGAAATAATGTAACCCAATGCATACACAAAAAACTTAAAAGTCATCTGGTAATAGAGAATTTTGAAGAGTATGAATCAAAAATTCAAATATGGTGCGACGGTTTTGTTTTCTTCATGTATTGTGCAAAGTTATGAGAAAGAGTCATAAGAGATTACGATGCAACCAACCTCGTCCTCAAGAATTTTTGCCTTTTTGATAAAAGAGAGAAGGCAAATATTCCTGTGGACGAGGGTGATTATGATGATTGCGCGTTCAATCTAAAACTTATAAAAATAGGAGCCACGGAAAAGTTGGGATGAAAATAAAATAGGACAAGACGAATTTTAACTGAGAATGGAATTTTTAAGGTCGTTGTAAGTTACGCAAAAAAGATGTCGACAAAATGCCGTTAAATAACACGGGATTAATTATAGACATATCGTAAATACTAACAGGCGGTTTAATAAATTTCAAGGATAACATTAGCTCGTTGAATTGCTTCAAAAATATGTGTTAATTAGTTTTTTGTTGAAATATTTTGATGTATTGTGATTGTATTGGAATTTCTGGCTAATTGATTTCAAGGGATTTCAGTGTTGAGATGTTTCTCAATTTTCAAATCCTTTGACGTTTTTGCAATTTTTAAAATATTTCAAGAGAGAGGGCGGGGGCGTTTAATCCGAGACCTTTAACAAACCAATAAAACTAGGTATGGATAGGGTCTCGTGAAAATGTAGTTTCAAATTCAAAATAAGGTGCCAATGAATGCTACGTGCTAACTTTAGTTGAGTCGGTTTTTTATAAATGTCTACGGATTTTTTAGAATAATTTTTAGGAAAGGCGCTTAAAAGGTTTTAGGAAAGGAGTATTTAATTGAATATAAGTTAAGTTAAGAGCATGAGAAGCCATAAGATTGTCAATTCGTAATTATATTCCCCGCGGAATTTTTCTAAATACGACAAACAAAAAATCGCAAATTTTTTAAATTTGACGAAAATCTCTCTTTCATTGAAAATTTCTCTTTCTCAGGTAAAGTACCAAATTCACCGCGGAAGTTTTGGAAACGTTTTTAAAGAACTGAAAGAGGGTAAAGAAAGTAAAATTCCTAGAATATGACATCACAGCCAAAAAATACCTATGGTCGGCACAGAGTGACGCTAATGTTGTTGTTCTATCCTGACATAGTTGGCTATCAGTCCATTGCTACGAGATGTAAATAGACGTTTTGTAATATCGCAAAGCTATTGAACGGCCAGCCTGGTTCATGTCAATCTTGAAAAAAAAATTCAAAATGGACGGCAAGCAGTGGGATGCAGAGATAAAATTTACTTTCTTATTTGAAGACGCTCTGGTGAATACATATGAACTGATAAATTTGATCACCAGGGGATTTTTCTCGCTTCACTAAACTACTATGTCAGAGTATTTATATATATTGTTTTTCGCTGCCGCCGTGTATTTGGCTGGTAGCTAATAGCCAGCACCTACCCCCAACCCCAGTTTTTATCGTTGTAGCTAGCTAGTATTTATAGCTAGCTAGATATCTAGTTGTATGCTGTCATATCTTTCTTGTGTGTCGTTGATATATTGGTTAATAGCTGGTTAGGTAAATACACACTTACCTACAGCAAAAAAACAGGAAAATTTGCTGGACAGCTAGCTAAAAGTTTTGGTAGCCAGCTGTGTAGCTATAGCTAAAAGTGTGATATCCTATAATTACAGTATATAGCTAGCAAGTTGTATCACAATTCCTGCTACAATTTTAATTTTTCAAGGCCCATACTGCCAAAAAATAGATCACATATATATATATATATAGTGTACGATGGTACAATTTCGCCACTTTTTACGAAAAAAATAGTATTTATCTTATCGCTTTGCGTTGTGCCGCCCTGTTGTGGCTTATTTTGGATATTAAACATAGCCGGACACTGACAATTAAAAATAAAGTTAAATCCTAACCGGCCGCGTATCACAAATGGCCTGGAAAAATGGAACCCGGAGTGGTACAATTTTGCCAGCATGGGTACCCAGCATGGTCAATTCGCCAGCTAGGTTTTTAACTGTGAAAAAGAATCAGGATATTCTGGGTAATCTATGTAACTCAGCTTAATACTATTCTCTCTTGTCCCTTGTGACGTGCCTAGGTAAAAAATTGGGTTTACAAAGTAAATCTCCTTAGATCTATTAAATGAAGTCTGGCGAAGTTGTACCACAGTCGCAAGGAAAAAAGGATCAGCGAATCACGAGTCTGGGAAAGATACGGTGTAGCCGTCCACGGAAGTTTGCTTCACTTATCCAAACCTTGTATTTTATTAAAGATGAATCCATAGAAGAGCTGTAAATCAATAAAAGTGAGTGTAAACACCTGACTGTGGCATGAACAGAATTTATTTCTTCCCTGGCAAAATTGTAACCTATGGCGAAATAGTACCTCTGTACACTATAGATCACATAGATAAATGACCATTATGAGTAAAAAAGCACTGAAATTTTTAACTAGTAGTTCCTTTTAAATGTGTTTATGTTCGCTTGTTTATGTCTGCTTGTTTATGTTCGCTTCCTCTGAACACCTGGTTCGGTAAGTCAAAAAAAAGAAAAAATTAATTAAGTAGTTTATGGTCCTAGGGACAGAAAATTTTGGAGGGAAATCCACCTGAGCCTTCAAAATAACAAGTGTTATGTACATAGCTTCAGGTTTTATGTGTTTGTTTTCACAAAATAATCCATGGTCAAAGCTGTAAAAAACAAAGATCCTGGCAATCTTAAAATCGTTACTTTTTTGCCCTAACTATACAGAAGTGTTTCGACTCTCTTTCTATTTTTATATATGGAATTAATTTTCAATTTATTTTAGGGTTAGGTACAAAATCACTATATATATATATACATATATTTAATAAAACATGGTGTCTAGCCGCAGTAATGAAAACCGATTTAGAGCAACCCTGTTTTGATAATCCGAAGATGAAGCTCTATACTGGAAACAGATTGCTGAAGATTATATACAAAAGTAACTCTAACTGACTAAAATCCTTACAGTATATACAATTTCTTAAATTATTATTTTCTACGAAATATACAATTTTATTTTTGTGATTTGTTATCTAGGCTACAAGATGTCAGGGACGAATTTGATGAGTTTCAAGAAGGTAGTAGAGAACTTGAGCATGAACTTGAAGCTCAATTAGAACAATATGAACAAAGAGTTAAAGATTTAGTTAATACAAAGAGTTCATTAGAAGAAGAAAATGAAATGCTAAAGGTAATGTATTTTATTAATTCATTTCTTAGTTGTAATTTTGAGTGTGTCATTAAAAAGATGGTTACTTAATTCCTATGTGCTGAATGTCTGGGGCTAAAATAATGAGCGCTTATCAGGTATAACTGACCAGATTTGCCCTATTGGATATGGCTATTGTTCTGTCTCTTTAACCTTGCGTTCAGTCAGTTTTTTTCTGTCAAGAGTTACAAAGGAAACGCAAGAGCCATTTTAAAGCATTTTACGTTCTTCTTTGGTCACATATTTTTGAAAATTTTTGATCACTGTATGCATCATGTTACATACTAAAATTTGGGCAAACTCATAAACATAGATTTGTTTATTGTAGACACGGAAATGTTTTTTTTTAACTGGAGCATATTGATGTGTTTGTTTTGACGACATTTTCTAATAATTTAGTGTTCAAACAGCATAATATATTATAGGTAGGTAAAATGTTTTGGGACATGCTATGACCTAAATAGTTTAAGTGTATGCTAATTATTAATAAGTTTGCTTATGTATTTCTCAGTTGGAAATAGAAAAATTGTGTTTGCAGTTATGACAAAGTCTGATTTTAAATAAAGAGGACTGAATTGTTAATAAGCACTAGGTAATTCTTAAAAAAATAAAAATTTTGCTGATTTATAAATTATAAATCAAACTTTGAGATTTTGTGGTTGGTTTTTTGATTTATCATATGTTTAATATATTAGTATAAACACTATTTTTCTTTCTTTCATTTCATTACTTTTTATTAAATATTTATTTTTGGTTTTTGGTTGACCTTTTACTCTTTCCACATGATGAATTTCCAAATGATCTTGAAAATGTTTGTGTATGAAAAATAAAAATGCTGAATTATTTTTGAGTGTGAAAGTGTTTGAACAGTTTCTGAATGTTTGTAAAAAAATATTATTACACTTCTTTTATAATGAAATAGGTGTTCTAAACCTTAAGATATTAATTTTACATGTAAACAACTATATTTCATTTAAATTTTAAATTTTTTTTTCATTGTTTGGCAATGATAAATCAGTGTGAACAAATGTTCCTGTAGATATGAAGAAGTAACACTTTAAGTGCTAATTTGAGTACATACATAATGTGTGAAATAAAAACAAGTACATGCATGTACATATAGGGAATTTTTTATGTTTTAAATAAAATGTCAAAATTTCTTCTATAGCTGTGTTGCATGTTTGGTTGTGTTTACAAACAAAACAAATACATCTTATTCAGGAATTAACATTCTTCTTCCGACAATTTATTTGCATATTTTAATTCATATCAGTTGAATGTGACAGTGATTAAAAGTCAAACTCACAACTCTGAACAGTTCTTTTCAATATTTTCTAAGCTAGTATTCTTTAGATGTTTTGCTAAATTTGATTTTGCTGGCACTAAAAAATTATCACATAAAATGTTGCACTATGAAAAATGTTTTTTCCACATAATCAGATGTTGATTTTAACCTCCCATCTCAAAAAAGATGCTTACAGAATATCTTTTGCTGTCACATCTGTTAGGTTTTAAAGTGTTTTGAGAACAGAATATTTTAATATTACGACGTACTGTTGTTAATACAGCTTTGGATAAGTCTAAATATATAGAGAGTACATAGTAAAAGTTGTGACGCTGTGGGATTTTGTTTTGTTGAGCTACATTTAATCGGTAACACACTGTTTACCTTGATCATTAGTTTGTTGTTTATGGTGTTTTGTTGACAACAAACAGTGTTTCAGTCTGGTTGAAAAATATTATATATCATTTAAATTTTTTAATGTTTTTAAATTTCTTTTCTCTATCAGAATTTTTGTCTGCACAAGATTGCAAAATTATTTTATACCTTTCCTAAAAAAAATAAAAAAGCATGTATTAAAAAATCAGTTAATTATGATCTTTTATGGGTATTTGTTAAGAGATTAAACTTATTAGCTTGTTGAAGCTTTAATATTCTCCTAAGAATAGAGCAAAGAATAGTATACATTTCTTTTATCAATAAGGCTTAATGATGTGGGAAAATATTTTTATTGCCATGGTAAAAATTATCAATTTACGATAATGTGTTTTTTAATCTTGAGATGCTTTTTTAAAATCAGACAATAACATAAGACTTTTCTTAGGCGCTTTGTAATTACAAAATAGGGAATGAATAAAGGAATTGCATGTCAGATGCTTTATACCACTAAACACACGACTTTCGCATTTGAAATTTTATGTTTTCCAAGAACAGAAATGTCACTCACTCTCTATTATACAATACATTGTAACACTTCATAAGTGAGTGCTTCGTAAGTTAAAATGTATTAATCAGAAGTTATTAAAGTTTAACCTTTATAATAGCTTCATTATGAAATAAAATGATAATAACAGTAACAATTTTTGGCTGTGTCATGAGGAATGTGTTTGTTTTCACAAAATAATCCATGGTCAAAGCTGTAAAAAACAAAGATCCTGGCAATCTTAAAATCGTTACTTTTTTGCCCTAACTATACAGAAGTGTTTCGACTCTCTTTCTATTTTTATATATGGAATTAATTTTCAATTTATTTTAGGGTTAGGTACAAAATCACTATATATATGATATCATATATTTATAAAACATGGTGTCTAGCCGCAGTAATGAAACCGATTTAGAGCAACCCTGTTTTGATAATCCGAAAGATGAAGCTCTATACTGGAAACAGATTGCTGAAGATTATATACAAAAGTAACTCTAACTGACTAAAATCCTTACAGTATATACAATTTCTTAAATTATTATTTTCTACGAAATATACAATTTTATTTTTGTTGTTTGTTATCTAGGCTACAAGATGTCAGGGACGAATTTGATGAGTTTCAAGAAGGTAGTAGAGACTTGAAGAATTTTTGCCTTTTTGATAAAAGAGAGAAGGCAAATATTCCTGTGGACGAGGGTGATTATGATGATTGCGCGTTCAATCTAAAACTTATAAAAATAGGAGCCACGGAAAAGTTGGGATGAAAATAAAATAGGACAAGACGAATTTTAACTGAGAATGGAATTTTTAAGGTCGTTGTAAGTTACGCAAAAAAGATGTCGACAAAATGCCGTTAAATAACACGGGATTAATTATAGACATATCGTAAATACTAACAGGCGGTTTAATAAATTTCAAGGATAACATTAGCTCGTTGAATTGCTTCAAAAATATGTGTTAATTAGTTTTTTGTTGAAATATTTTGATGTATTGTGATTGTATTGGAATTTCTGGCTAATTGATTTCAAGGGATTTCAGTGTTGAGATGTTTCTCAATTTTCAAATCCTTTGACGTTTTTGCAATTTTTAAAATATTTCAAGAGAGAGGGCGGGGGCGTTTAATCCGAGACCTTTAACAAACCAATAAAACTAGGTATGGATAGGGTCTCGTGAAAATGTAGTTTCAAATTCAAAATAAGGTGCCAATGAATGCTACGTGCTAACTTTAGTTGAGTCGGTTTTTTATAAATGTCTACGGATTTTTTAGAATAATTTTTAGGAAAGGCGCTTAAAAGGTTTTAGGAAAGGAGTATTTAATTGAATATAAGTTAAGTTAAGAGCATGAGAAGCCATAAGATTGTCAATTCGTAATTATATTCCCCGCGGAATTTTTCTAAATACGACAAACAAAAAATCGCAAATTTTTTAAATTTGACGAAAATCTCTCTTTCATTGAAAATTTCTCTTTCTCAGGTAAAGTACCAAATTCACCGCGGAAGTTTTGGAAACGTTTTTAAAGACTGAAAGAGGGTAAAGAAAGTAAAATTCCTAGAATATGACATCACAGCCAAAAAATACCTATGGTCGGCACAGAGTGACGCTAATGTTGTTGTTCTATCCTGACATAGTTGGCTATCAGTCCATTGCTACGAGATGTAAATAGACGTTTTGTAATATCGCAAAGCTATTGAACGGCCAGCCTGGTTCATGTCAATCTTGAAAAAAAAATTCAAAATGGACGGCAAGCAGTGGGATGCAGAGATAAAATTTACTTTCTTATTTGAGACGCTCTGGTGAATACATATGAACTGATATATTTTGATCACCAGGGGATTTTTCTCGCTTCACTAAACTACTATGTCAGAGTATTTATATATATTGTTTTTCGCTGCCGCCGTGTATTTGGCTGGTAGCTAATAGCCAGCACCTACCCCAACCCCAGTTTTTATCGTTGTAGCTAGCTAGTATTTATAGCTAGCTAGATATCTAGTTGTACGCTGTCATATCTTTCTTGTGTGTCGTTGATATATTGGTTAATAGCTGGTTAGGTAAATACACACTTACCTACAGCAAAAAAACAGGAAAATTTGCTGGACAGCTAGCTAAAAGTTTTGGTAGCCAGCTGTGTAGCTATAGCTAAAAGTGTGATATCCTATAATTACAGTATATAGCTAGCAAGTTGTATCACAATTCCTGCTACAATTTTAATTTTTCAAGGCCCATACTGCCAAAAAATAGATCACATATATATATATATATAGTGTACGATGGTACAATTTCGCCACTTTTTACGAAAAAAATAGTATTTATCTTATCGCTTTGCGTTGTGCCGCCCTGTTGTGGCTTATTTTGGATATTAAACATAGCCGGACACTGACAATTAAAAATAAAGTTAAATCCTAACCGGCCGCGTATCACAAATGGCCTGGAAAAATGGAACCCGGAGTGGTACAATTTTGCCAGCATGGGTACAATTTCGCCAGCTAGGTTTTTAACTGTGAAAAAGAATCAGGATATTCTGGGTAATCTATGTAACTCAGCTTAATACTATTCTCTCTTGTCCCTTGTGACGTGCCTAGGTAAAAAAATTGGGTTTACAAAGTAAATCTCCTTAGATCTATTAAAATGAAGTCTGGCGAAGTTGTACCACAGTCGCAAGGAAAAAAGGATCAGCGAATCACGAGTCTGGGAAAGATACGGTGTAGCCGTCCACGGAAGTTTGCTTCACTTATCCAAACCTTGTATTTTATTAAAGATGAATCCATAGAAGAGCCGTAAATCAATAAAAGTGAGTGTAAACACCTGACTGTGGCATGAACAGAATTTATTTCTTCCTGGCGAAATTGTACCTATGGCGAAATAGTACCTCTGTACACTATAGATCACATAGAGTAAATGACCATTATGAGTAAAAAAGCACTGAAATTTTTAACTAGTAGTTCCTTTTAAATGTGTTTATGTTCGCTTGTTTATGTCTGCTTGTTTATGTTCGCTTCCTCTGAACACCTGGTTCGGTAAGTCAAAAAAAAAGAAAAAATTAATTAAGTAGTTTATGGTCCTAGGGACAGAAAATTTTGGAGGGAAATCCACCTGAGCCTTCAAAATAACAAGTGTTATGTACATAGCTTCAGGTTTTATGTGTTTGTTTTCACAAAATAATCCATGGGTCAAAGCTTGTAAAAACAAAGATCCTGGCAATTCTTAAAATCGTTACTTTTTTGCCCTAACTATACAGAAGTGTTTCGACTCTCTTTCTATTTTTATATATGGAATTAATTTTCAATTTATTTTAGGGTTAGGTACAAAATCACTATATATATATACATATATTAATAAAACATGGTGTCTAGCCGCAGTAATGAAACCGATTTAGAGCAACCCTGTTTTGATTAATCCGAAAGATGAAGCTCTATACTGGAAACAGATTGCTGAAGATTATATACAAAAGTAACTCTAACTGACTAAAATCCTTACAGTATATACAATTTCTTAAATTATTATTTTCTACGAAATATACAATTTTATTTTTTGTAATTGTTATCTAGGCTACAAGATGTCAGGGACGAATTTGATGAGTTTCAAGAAGGTAGTAGAGAACTTGAGCATGAACTTGAAGCTCAATTAGAACAATATGAACAAAGAGTTAAAGATTTAGTTAATACAAAGAGTTCATTAGAAGAAGAAAATGAAATGCTAAAGGTAATGTATTTTATTAATTCATTTCTTAGTTGTAATTTTGAGTGTGTCATTAAAAGATGGTTACTTAATTCCTATGTGCTGAATGTCTGGGGCTAAAATAATGAGCGCTTATCAGGTATAACTGACCAGATTTGCCCTATTGGATATGGCTATTGTTCTGTCTCTTTAACCTTGCGTTCAGTCAGTTTTTTCTGTCAAGAGTTACAAAGGAAACGCAAGAGCCATTTTTAAAGCATTTTACGTTCTTCTTTGGTCACATATTTTTGAAAATTTTTGATCACTGTATGCATCATGTTACATACTAAAATTTGGGCAAACTCATAAACATAGATTTGTTTATTGTAGACACGGAAATGTTTTTTTTTAACTGGAGCATATTGATGTGTTTGTTTTGACGACATTTTCTAATAATTTAGTGTTCAAACAGCATAATATATTATAGGTAGGTAAAATGTTTTGGGACATGCTATGACCTAAATAGTTTAAGTGTATGCTAATTATTAATAAGTTTGCTTATGTATTTCTCAGTTGGAAATAGAAAAAATTGTGTTTGCAGTTATGACAAAGTCTGATTTTAAATAAGAGGACTGAATTGTTAATAAGCACTAGGTAATTCTTAAAAAAATAAAAATTTTGCTGATTTATAAATTATAAATCAAACTTTTGAGATTTTGTGGTTGGTTTTTTGATTTATCATATGTTTAATATATTAGTATAAACACTATTTTCTTTCTTTCATATCATTACTTTTTATTAAATATTTATTTTTGGTTTTTGGGTTGACCTTTTACTCTTTCCACATGATGAATTTCCAAATGATCTTGAAAATGTTTGTGTATGAAAAATAAAAATGCTGAATTATTTTTGAGTGTGAAAGTGTTTGAACAGTTTCTGAATGTTTGTAAAAAAAATATTATTACACTTCTTTCTATAATGAAATAGGTGTTCTAAACCTTAAGATATTAATTTACATGTAAACAACTATATTTCATTAAAATTTTAAATTTTTTTTTCATTGTTTGGCAATGATAAATCAGTGTGAACAAATGTTCCTGTAGATATGAAGAAGTAACACTTTAAGTGCTAATTTGAGTACATACATAATGTGTGAAATAAAAACAAGTACATGCATGTACATATAGGGAATTTTTTATGTTTTAAATAAAATGTCAAAATTTCTTCTATAGCTGTGTTGCATGTTTGGTTTGTTTACAGACAAAACAAATACATCATATTCAGGAATTAACATTCTTCTTCCGACAATTTAATTTGCATATTTTAATTCATATCAGTTGAATGTGACAGTGATTAAAAGTCAAACTCACAACTCTGAACAGTTCTTTTCAATATTTTCTAAGCTAGTATTCTTTAGATGTTTTGCTAAATTTGATTTTGCTGGCACTAAAAAATTATCACATTAAAATGTTGCACTATGAAAAATGTTTTTCCACATAATCAGATGTTGATTTTAACCTCCCATCTCAAAAAAGATGCTTACAGAATATCTTTTGCTGTCACATCTGTTAGGTTTTAAAGTGTTTTGAGAACAGAATATTTTAATATTACGACGTACTGTTGTTAATACAGCTTTGGATAAGTCTAAATATATAGAGAGTACATAGTAAAAGTTGTGACGCTGTGGGATTTTGTTTTGTTGAGCTACATTTAATCGGTAACACACTGTTTACCTTGATCATTAGTTTGTTGTTTATGGTGTTTTGTTGACAACAAACAGTGTTTCAGTCTGGTTGAAAAATATTATATATCATTTAAATTTTTTAATGTTTTTAAATTTCTTTTCTCTATCAGAATTTTTGTCTGCACAAGATTGCAAAATTATTTTATACCTTTCCTAAAAAAATAAAAAAGCATGTATTAAAAAAATCAGTTAATTATGATCTTTATGGGTATTTGTTAAGAGATTAAACTTATTAGCTTGTTGAAGCTTTATATTCTCCTAAGAATAGAGCAAAGAATAGTATACATTTCTTTTATCAATAAGGCTTAATGATGTGGGAAAATATTTTTATTGCCATGGTAAAAATTATCAATTTACGATCATGTGTTTTTTTAATCTTGAGATGCTTTTTTAAAATCAGACAATAACATAAGACTTTTCTTAAGGCGCTTTGTAATTACAAAATAGGGAATGAATAAAAGGAATTGCATGTCAGATGCTTTATACCACTAAACACACGACTTTCGCATTTGAAATTTTATGTTTTCCAAGAACAGAAATGTCACTCACTCTCTATTATACAATACATTGTAACACTTCATAAGTGAGTGCTTCGTAAGTTAAAATGTATTAATCAGAAGTTATTAAAGTTTAACCTTTATAATAGCTTCATTATGAAATAAAAATGATAATAACAGTAAACAATTTTTGGCTGTGTCATGAGGAAATAGTTCTCTCAGCAATCATTGTACAAATTTGTACACACATGCAACAAATTTTATTGTGATCTTTTGCAGGTAATCCTTACTGTGAAGCAACACATTACTATAACAAAGCCAAAGCACATGCCTATATCGTATTTTAGGTTCTATTATTTAGGAAAACATAACAGGCCACTTTGTAAACATCGTTGTTATTTATAGTTTAAAAGTCATTAACAAATCCTTCTTAAGTAAAATATATAATTTGTTCTTTCTCCTGTTGATAATGACTCCAGTGATTAAATCAGGGTTTCCTACTGCTTATATTAACCCCTTTTTCTAAAACCATTTTATATTATTACAACCTGAATCAACTTTTAATTCAACTGGTTTCTAAATACTGGCTTATGATCGATTATATTTACTATACTTTTATTTTTGACCCATTTTTATATATAATTGCTAACTTAACTGGATCATTTTTTGAACACTAGACTTAAAAATTGTAAAATTAGCCTGGAGTTTTTATATATTTTGTCTGAAAAAGTCCTGGATTTTTGTTATCGTAATTTGCTGCCCACCCTTTATTGGAGATCCTTCTGCTGTCATTAAGCTAAAGGTTGAAGGGGTTATAATTGCATTTACCCACCCTTAAATAATAATGCAACGTTTGTGCAATGTGTCTTTTTCCTCTTTATAGGAAAAACTTGAATCGACTTCTCGAGACACATATTTACAAATAACAGCACTACAGGATGAAAATGCCCAGGTAAAAGCTGTAAAGGAAGAAATGTCAAAATATATACGTGAACTGGAGCAAGGTAACGATGACCTGGAAAGATCGAAAAGGTAAAATTGTATTTAAAATTTATCTGCCTTCACCAGGCTTGTCATTGGTTTTATAATTATTTATTTCCCTTACTTTGTCTTTGTTATTAAGCTTAATGATCTCAATTAAATCACCACAGATAAGCCTGGTTAGAATTAGACACGTGGCAGAAACATTTATAATATCTTTCAAATAATTACATTGTTGCAGATAAGTGTTTAATATCCTCCTCGTTGAAAATTAAACAAATAAAGGTATCTTGAACAGGAAAAATAACATTTATGTTTCCGACCATCTGCTGCAAGTAAACTTAAAGAGGATATTATTGTTGTTAAAAATTAATGATTTGTTTTTCTCTTTCAAACAAATGGAACAACTAAATTGACATAATTGGTATAAATGTTATTGTAAAAGTTAATGTTACTCCCTTACTGGGTATTTTACCTTAATTTTAAACCTATTTATGTCTACTTAGTATTGTACGAAGTATACAGTAAAGTGGCTTTACGAGAAACGATTTTTTGTTCTCGCTACACGACTTTTATTTTTATTTTTATGAATTAATCGTTCTCCACAAGAATCTAATTTTTATTTATCAAACAATTATTGATATCTCTTAAACAAGATTTTCTCTTTTATTTGCAACTATTCACATTCAAAAAAGTTTTGGCTAAAATGATCTTGTAAGTCATAGCCAAATATAACATTGCCTGATTTATAAATGTGTATTGACAGGAACTGGATTTGGATCAAAGCATACATGAAGTATTACTCTGAAAACTAATAGTCTTTCTTGAACATGTTAGAAACATGATAGGAATGCGAACTACTAAGAAAAGAATACAATGCATCACATGATACTTAACGAAACTATGTCAGTGACATCAATATGGATGTCATGTAATGAAAACACAGTTTTGTTTTCATTGTACAGATTGCAAATTTTCACATTCGGGAGTCTTCTTGAGATGTACACGGTTTTTTTTATGAGAAACTACTTTATAAGAAACTGGTTAGTCGCCTTTGAAAAAATTAAGAAACTTTTACTAGTTGTAAAAATGTGAAATTTCTAAGTAAAAAACGTTTTTTACACATGCCTCCCATCAATTGGCCGAATTTCAAGTAGGTTATCCTGACGATTTTAACGGATTATACATCATTTTATATGATTAGTAAAAGGCGAAAAATAGCATTATTTTATCTGTTCATCTCTTCTTTCTCTTTCTTGTGTCAAAACCATTTTTTGACTGAATTTTGCTTTCTCATAGACCCCTTAAAATTAGGAAACTTCTCTTCTAGTAAAATGACCTAAGAATTTAAGAAAATTTTATTTTTATTTTCTAAAAAAAATGTGTAATTCAGTCATATTAAATTGAACTTCAAATCAAAAATACCCTTTAATCCGCCTTTGTACCACTTTCAGTCACTGTTTCAAAAATGTTTTGACTGTGTCACTCTCTAATCTAGCAGATCTTAAGGCATCAGAACAATCACATTTTTTCTCGAAGGGTACAAATTCGCCTTAAGTATAGCTTATGACACCCAGCTGTCTGTGTAGTTTGTCCACTGCTGGAGAGAGATACATGTACAAATGAAATTACGCACTGGTAAAGAAAAAGTTTACGCTAAAAAACGTCACACGTTGAAAAAGTTGCACACGTTAAAAAAACATTATTATATAAGGTTGAAAAATTTGAGCCAGATTCGTTTTTTCTGAACGCAGAACTTATGGAAAGTTTAAGAATATAGATTGCAGGATAACGTAAAAACACTGCCTTCTTCGATGGTATTACACATTT
Organism: Hydractinia echinata; assembly: GCA_030067915.1. Taxonomy (NCBI): domain Eukaryota; kingdom Metazoa; phylum Cnidaria; class Hydrozoa; order Anthoathecata; family Hydractiniidae; genus Hydractinia; species Hydractinia echinata. The sequence goes on along the minus strand of JASGCC010000323.1, from coordinate 92,291 downwards.
TAAACTCGTCAGGTTGGAAGGCGTATGTTTATTTCTAACGAGTTACAGCAGTACCTGGCTTTTTTAATTTTAATATTTTTTATACTGTAAGTTGTCAGTCGAATAACGTCACTCTCAAAAAATCGCTCACTTATTGGATCAAAATCTGAAATAAATACTGCCATACCTTACAGGAAAGCTGCATGTTGTTTTATGTTTTTCTTTCAGAGCAACCATATGTTCACTAGAAGAATTTGACGCCAGACTAAACAGTGCTATCGAACGCAATGCTTTCCTTGAAAATGAATTAGAAGAGAAGGAGGAACTGATGATCACTGTACAAAGACTGAAAGATGAAGGCAGGGGTATGTCAAGAATAGTGTATTTTATTGGATTTATGTTTTGATAATGAGAGAATACTTTTTGAGTTTCAATCCTTGATTTTTTTAATTAACTTTTGGTGATTCGCAAATGTTGGTGTTCGCGTAACTTTTTTCAAGACCATCGATTCGGAGAATTTTTTTTGTTCGTAAAATCTTTTGATATCGTTTATTCACTAAACTTGATGTTTGCGAGATTTCCGAATTATAACATTTAGAAAGTTTCTGCGTTGTCTTAGCGAGATTACAACAGATTGATCAGCGTAACATTCCTATATGTAAAAGATGATTTTTGTATATGTCTGACCTGAAATGCATTATGTGATACTCTCAGAAATGTGTTTCACAAAGGTCGATAAATGTTTTATATGGATTAAGTAATATTACATGGATGCTGCAAGATTAAGGAAATCAAGCAAAAGTGAGGGGATTGACGTAACGTTAAAAACATCAGGCAATGCGACAAAAATCTACTTATGGCATGGGAATAGATTGGTGAATCTAACTGGTAATAATTTGTGACCTTTCTTGACTCAAGGATTCCTTAAAAAACCGAAAAGGCCAACAGGGAAAATGGCTATACAATAATGAGAAAACAAGGAATTATGAGGAGAACCCAACCTAAAAGATTCTAGCAGACAGCCTGTATATATTACATCACTAAACCAAAAGATAACTATTTTTTTGCTTTCGTTTTTTCTCTAGACTTAAAAGCTGATTTGGCACTTAATAGTAAACAGCGCCACCAGTCACTGAGCGAGTCGAAATCAAAAATAACGGAAACCGAGCACAACCCACATATATCGCATCAAGCTAATGATACACCAGATGGGAACAAGTCAAACAGGGAGCCTGCAACGCCGAAGAAACCGATCGACACAATTGAACATAATACTCCAAAAACACATCACGATTCGTTCGAATTGGAGAAGAATAGAACAAATAGTTTACTGTCGGCAAATTCTACGACGCCGATGGGTAGAGGTAATCCAAATTCAATGACTCCGTCGTCGAGGATTTCCGCTTTGAATATAGTTAGTGATCTACTACGAAAAGTTGGGGTAAGTCATCAATATGTTCGCTCTTAGACCATGTGTACGTAGGATTAACTTTACAGGGGTGGTTATAGAGTCCTGATTCGGCATCATACTTGTATCTGCACAGGAGGAAGGAAAGAAAACAAGCTTTATAATGACTGCATTTTATTATAAGGAGATATATATTTTGAGATGCCTCAATTCGTAAAAATTGGACAGTCTACAACCGCCAGCTTCTCACTTAAATCAATAACTTTCGTAGTCCTTCCTCCCCCTCCTCCTCCCCTCCTCTCCCCTCCTCTTCCCCCTCCTCTTCCCCCTCCTCTTCCCCCTCCTCTTCCCCCTCCTCTTCCCCCTCCTCTTCCCCCTCCTCTTCCCCCTCCTTTTCCCCCTCCCCTTCCCCCTCCTCTTCCCCCTCCTCTTCCCCCTCCTCTTCCCCCTCCTCTTCCCCCTCCTCTTCCCCTTCCACTCTTGGTCCTCGGATGTTGTGTGTTTAATGTTTATTGAAGTTCTTATTGCTTTATTGAACGTATGATATAAGTGGATCGTAATATCAATGTTGCATCTATTTTGACAGGCTTTAGAATCCAAACTTGCCAGCTGTCGAAACTTCGTTCAAGACCATCCTAGGAACGGTAAAACACCTCACAACGTTCACGGTGTGACTCAAATCACAGATTCGCCCAAGTAAGTTGTTATGTTGTTGCTATGGTGAGCCGGTTAAATACATACAAGAAGTTTTCATTCATAATAAAAAGAGGTTTTTGTCTTTATGTTTCCTACGATGAAACAGAATCGTTGATACGTTCTTAACGCTGTAAAGAAGGAGTTGTTAACACTTCTAATGTTATGTTTACTGTACCGTAGAAAGCGAGTAAGACAGAGAGAGAAAAGTCTTCGCTCCCCGATAGTTTCGAAATAATGTTTGAGTGAAAGAGATCATATTATATTGCAGCTTTGCTTCCTCGCCCCTATTTTATTTAGTTTTAATGCGTTTCCCCGCAATCTAGAGGTACTAATTTTCGACATTTGCTCCTCAGTCAAAACCATGATTTGCTCTTGGCGAAATACTAAATTTAAGCACACACACACCCCCCCCCTCCCAACTACTTCCTTTGCTTCCTTTGGCACTGACTTAGTTAAGACTCTTCCTTTGGGTATTTTACCCACTATTGCAAGGTGGTGAAGGCACGTGTATTTAGTTAACGTTCTCGTGACGACTTTAATGACAAAAAATGTTCACGGTGCTTTTTTAACGAGACGATTTGGTCTTCAAATTGCAAACTTGAGATTCAACAAAATGCGTTAAAATCTTAAAACTTTAAAAGTTTAAAGTGCGAAAATGTATTACGAGGGTCTTAAAGTAAATCGTAGAAATAGATGAAGTTCAAGAATCGAATGAATTCGTAATTTGATGTCATTTTTCTTCTTTTTTACAGTTTAATTACAAGTGCGAATTTTTGAAGTATTTTAACCGTAAAAAAAACACAGTGTGACACGCTTGACTTGAAAAGAAAGATAAACGAAATAAGCATTGTTTTAAATTATATGAATATAAGCATGTTTATTTATTTATTTATTTATTTTATATTCATTTATTCATCTTTAAATTATTATTTTTTTCTTTTTCAGAGGCAAGCCGAAGAATCTGAACACAAAACACAATTCAAAAAACGTATCCGGCTTGGTAAAAGTGAATGTTTAATTTTTTTAAATTTTTTTTTTTTTGATTTGTTTTACGAAATAAAAAAAAAATGTTTATTTTTGTCAAAAGTTATTAAAACCTTATAATTTAATTTTATATTAGTTTTAACATTGGCTTTGTTATTCTGCACAGTATTTGTTCCTTATTTGTGCTTTCATTGGCGAAACGCTTTTTCAACTGTAGCTCGACTGATAAGGTGGATTTCCACGAAGCGAATTGGACGGCGAATTCGCCAGCGAAAATGTATGTGAGCATGCGCAGTTTTCTTTGTTTTGATTTTGCTTCAAAAAATTCGCTTCGTTGAAAAGTAGAATCATTTCCTACTTTATAGCGGCGAAATATTTCGCATTAAAATTGTTTCTCGTGAAAATCAAAAAGATATTATGCAACTACTTTGCCGTCGAATTCCTCATTGATAATTCGCTATGTGCAAGGAAATCCGCTTTTAATTGTCAGTCAAATTTGACCGATTGGTTAAAATATTGCGAAATGAAGGGCTGTATGTCTCATTTTCAAATACAAAACAAACAGATCATCTTCTGTGAAATCGAGTTCGAGTTTGCTTCTTTATCTTCTTGTTTTTCGTTCTCTACCTGGCACACCTCACAACGCAAATTTTGACGAAAACTAACTAGCTAGTTAAAAACCTTAATTTATTTTCATTTATTATTAGCTATATTTTAAAATTGTTTTTCTTTCATCTATTTTGGTATAAAGGCCTTTACACGGTCAGGATTTCGTGTAAGCCACAAATTCTATTTCGTATTTCATACAGGATATGGCGAATACGAAGTTGAAAATCTTCTAGATAATTTCACTACTCGCAAAGCTACTCAGGTTCTTTCTGTTTTATGAGCAAGATATAAATTTGTGAATATAAATTATTTGTAATCCCTTGCTTGCGTTGCTGCTCCACTTTTGTTATGACATTTCTAACTCATCCACTGTAACAGCTAGGAGGGTTAGTTATGGTTGTTACACGTATAAATAATATAGTACAGTTCTTCAGTTTTAAGAGAACGTTACTCGCCAGATTCTCGCCGGTTTAAATTGACATTATCCACGATCAAACCTACGCAGATAAACATTGTTGTTTTGATTACTACTTTAAAAGGTTCAGTAAGGCAGTTGCTTACATCAACTTGCTTCTAAAACGATCAATTTCTGCATTTTTTTTCGGCAGTAGTAAAGATACATCATAACTCCATTCCGCTTTTTAATCGTATTCTGTATTATCCGTAAAATGTGAGGGGAGTTTCAACTATGATGAAAATAAAGTTACGTGCTTTAGTTTACATCGCATCGTGTACTCATAAGAGTATTGTTAACATAATAATTGTAAATATAACTTGGTTAATCTTTTAACGAAAATAAGTAGATTATATACGGAACACTGTTTTTTTTATCCCTCCAGGTTCGTGTGGGAGTAAGAGGGGGGTGGGGTGGGGAGGTTAGCTTTTGGAGCCCGCAAACGTTTGAGTTTGAGTGGCGCTGAATTTTAGTGTAAATAACTTTATGCAGCTTTTCTATTAGACGCAGCAAATTTAGTTCATCCTCAAAAGGGTTTTTATCTTGCGAAATTGGTATTACAGGAATGTCAGGAGTTTTAAAAATATAGGCAAAATGTTAGGAAAATTTAATCTTTTGATGAAATGTCAGAAAAAGGTCAGGTTCGGTTTAGATGATATAACAGAACTAGCTTTGTTTTCAACAAAAATATTGGCAAGGATTAAATTTTAGAATACACATATTTCCATTCAGCCGTAAATGAAAACGAGAGCGTGTTTTTTGAAACGAGGCAAGTGTTGAGGATTTTGCAAACAAGCAACCATTTGCAGTAAAACAGTGCATCCTGCTCCATATGCAAGTAGGTTTGGAATTATTTGTGGACAATTCAATTGATAGTTTTCAGGTTTAGTCTTCCATGGTGGTAAGTTACTTAAGTGGTGTTAAAACATGTTATGTTGTGAGCGAATATAGTGGAAATATCTAATACTATGTTTAGATTCAAACCTCCAAACTTTCGTTATTTTTCGTGGCTAGCTGTAGCTAGATACCGTAATGCTTCAAATAAACGCCCCCCTCGAATAGACGCCCCTCCTTTTCAGACATTTTTTAAATAAACGCCCCCCTCTAATAGACGCCTCCCTCGAATAGACGCCCCTCCCTCATAAGGGGCGTTTATTCGAGGCGATAGTAAAAGTATACTTACTTACTTCCTTTTTTCCTAAATCTTAGGTTAAGGTTGGAAATTTATCTTTTATTTTCTGTTGTGAAGATATATATTATAAGTATCCTTAAAAACTGCAAAAGAGACGAAGTGTGAAAAATTTAATAAACGCCCCCCTCTTTTAAACACCGCCCTCGAATAGACGCCCCCCAAAAATGTCAAAAAATTTAATAAACGCCCCGGGCGTTTATTTGAAGCATTACGGTATGTCAGTTATGCACTTTAAAACTTTGGATATTGGTTTTACCATTTACGCGCAAACGATGTCCAAAGGAACAACCACAAAAACACAATCACAAGTGCTTCAGTGAGGCGTAGCCATAAGTGTCAGTAGCTAGCCTACTATGAAGCACTGTTTAGCAGTTCAGTGGGAGAATTACGGGGAAATAAGATCCCTTCAACACACATCCTAAGCATGAAAAATATTTAAAAAAATATTTTTAGTCAGGAGAATTCAACTTGGTTAAATTTAGTCATTTTAAATCGTTGACTGGTAAAGGTATATAATGCCTAGTAATAAGTCCTAGCTAGCTTGTGGACCAATTCTACATTTTCTGACAGTTTTTATAGATAGGATTTCAAAAATATTTTTTTTAAAGTTTTACACTGGTGTTTAATAACCAACGTATATGTACGTTAAATATGGAAAAGTACATTACCATAAATACTCGATTAAGCTCCCTCCATACCTCCAATATTGAAATCAATAAGCTCCTATCCTCAAACACATTTTTCTGACAAGTAACCCACACAGAGACTTAATCAGGTACTTACATATAGAATGTCAGAAGTTTGTGTCCTCAGCATTTTTTATTCACTTTATTCACGTCAGCAAAAAAAAACTCGAACTTTTCGAACAACACTGAATTACGAATTTTGTTAACACGCTGGGAATCGTAATCACAAAATTTACGAATACAAATACAAAATCAAGATTGTCAATTAAAATGTAATGTGAGATTTTCTGCATTTTGTGAGAATAGAATCAAGTGTTTCGTGTTTTAAAAACATAGCAAGTATATCGTCTAGCCATAGTATCATCTTGGCCAAGATATGTTGACACAAAACAGCTAATTTCGAAGTTCGCCACCACAAGTAATTGCGTGGGATATTTCTATATTAGATTCACGCATTTTGAACTTGTTCTAATTGCTGCTGACGTCACCATCGTTATTCTCCACGTATTTCGGGGCCTTTGTGGGTCCCGACGTGGCTTATTTCGGTGTGCGGGCGTGCTAGAGAATGGAACTGGCAAATTCTACACGTGTGTGCCGAAGTAGCGACTTTGCAGCCTTTCGGATGCGGAGCATTGACCGATTGACGCTTTAGTCCATATTTTTGGAATGACGAAAAAACTGCCTTTGTCTCAATATTTTTGTCTAAGATAGAAGTCGCTAGCTATGTGTATAACTCTTCGCATAACTTTTGTCTAGTCTAGCTAGCTAGCGACTATCAATTTTGCATGGCGTTTTACCTAGCACCTTAAAGCTTCGTTAGATTAAGGGGTAACATTTTGCAAATCAAAAATAAAAATTTAATTATGCCAACGTCAATAACAAGTAATAGGGCCTTGCAACTAGTTTTCTAGATAGCTAGGTAAAGGTCGACGCAAACCGATCCGACTTTCATCCGACTTGGAAATGGAAGGTCGAATGGAATGTTGGATGAAAATTCAAATGTCGGATAAAATCGAATATCTCGTTTGTGACACATCTTTTATCCGACACGTGAGTTTAGTAATTTGAATTTTCAAAATGGAGGACAGCACTTTGCTTGCAACGGTAATTGTATTAAACGAGCTTGCAAATTCTGATGACGAAAAACAATACATAGAAAAAGCAAGAAGTTAGATGAAGAAGCGTGAAGAACAGGGGTATTTTAAAAATATCTTTAAAGAGTTAAAGGTGGGAGATAGATTAGGTTTTAAGGAGATGGTCTGGATGAACAAAGTGGACTTTGAACATATCTTAGGAAAAATCTTTACCCTGGTGGTCAATCTCAACTTCACTATCACTACCAAACATCTTGTTTTCTTCACATTGTGAACAAAGTTTTATTTTTAACGCGTTCGAAAATCAATCAAATTGTTCGAACGCCAATTTTTTGATTTTGTTAAGAAAAAGACTCCAAAAGTCGAATGAAATGGTACACCAAACCTACCCGACATCACTTTTGTTCATTTTTTGTTGGATGAAGTCGGATGAAAGTTTTGTTTCTACTTAATTTTTCACTGGTTTTTGAAAATTTTGTTTTTTTGTACATACGCAAACCGATCCGACTTTTCATCCGACATGGGAAAAATCTCAAGTCGGATGAAAAGTCGGATGGGTTTGCGTCGTACTTAAGTGTCAATTTTGTATTTGCCGTTCTTTAAAAGTTTGACTCTCGCGTTAAAAAGATATAGCGGAGATGACATAAAGTTCTTATTAAGTTTTCCCATATTTTCATTACTGTGGGCTGATATGACATCATCGAAATCAGCAAATAAGGTTAAAACACAGTCGCAAGATGTGCCACAACAGAAAGACATTTCACAAATTTACTAGTCACGGGAAAAAAATGGATATTTCGAAGAAAAAACTTTATTGTTGCTTTCTTCAATAACTTGGATAGCATCAGAAATCGAAAATACCAATAGTAACTACACTTTGCGAATTTTACCATTCCTTTAAACTTTTTGTCTGCATAGTTTCCGCACTTTTTCAAAGTTTATTTCTTTAATTTCTTAAGGGCTTTTTCCTTACTAACTTTTAATCTTCGGTCGATGAAAACTCTTCAGCCATAATTTCCTCAACTGCAAATGAATTAGCATTGTGTTTGCTATTTTTAAATATTTTACCATTTGTATCATATTTGTATATTTATTAATTTTACTATTATTTACAGGACACATTTTAATAGCAGTAATTTATTACTGACGATGTTTTAACCTGTATAAAAATTCATTATAAATAAATAAATAAATAAATAAATAAATAAATAAATAAATAAATAGACAATCTTAAAGATATACGAAAAACGTTGTGATACGTTGTGGTTTACCAAACTCACAGATTCCTAAGCTTTTTACGCTGAAACCTCTTTAAACTTTATTAACCTATCAGAACAATGTTTAAATATATATATTCAGTTATAAAAAACTTTCCTAATATCAAGTACCAACAAAAAATATAAAAAAACACCTTCCTATGCAATTCACACTTCTCTCAATCATATTCATACCTTCCCTTCTTTTACTCTACCGGAAATGAATATGAAATATTTGCAACCTTCAAAGGCTAGTTGATTGGTTACTTTGCATGCTGCTCTATGCTTAATCATGGCGGGAAAAAGCTGTCCTTCGTAGACTAAAAACAGCCGGTTAACTTGATATGTTGACTTGACTCGACTAAATTACCTGTTGGGTTGTTTATAATTTTTGTTGTTGTTATAGTCAAGTTAAATAAAAACCCTCTTAATTTATTACGAAATTTGATCCCCATTCTTTAAACACATAAAGGGAATACAGTTATTACTATTACAGATATGCTGTATTACTAACAAACATATAATGGTCAACTTCACATGGAGATAATTTACAACCTTTCAGGATACGCAGTGTCAGAAGCAGTCCATGAAAATTCGTCCTGCCATAATTTTGTCCACCACAAATGAATTAGATGACCTTGTGTATACACCGAAACATGATATTCTCCAGGATGGATTCGCTTCACTTGGTCAGCCATTACAAACTTGTGTAAATTAAACATGTTTATTTTATGCTTTTTAGAATAATTTGTTTGACACTCAACATCCCATTTTACTTGCCATTTTTTTATCTTTGGATGCCACAGAATAGCAGGATTGCTTTGCCACACTAAGTTCACTTGGTTTTGTAAAGATTTAATAAACTGCGGTGTATTACCAAAGCTTCGATCGCAGGTCGAATTAGAGTTGGGTGGATACGGTATCCATAGACCATGCGTTATAAAAAGTAAATCAGGTTTTCCTGACTGATTGAAAACTTTGTTTTGTAAAGAGGGAGGGTGTTTAGCGGTGCAAACACCTCCACAATGTCGAATACTTGACCAAGTTTCATTTATACGTAATATCTCTATATCTTTACCATGTAAAAAACGCAAACTGAGACGTATGCAAGTCCCATTCTTAAAATATACTATACTATCCCTATCAAACCATCTTGCATCCCCTTTACTATTAACATGAGTTATTGTAACATGTTTGACTGTTGTGTTTTTTTCCTTTGTTCTGTTGATGAAGCGATTTAGAAGCAACCAATATGTTTTCCTCATGTTGGAATCACCAGCTACCATCAGCCATTTCATGCATCCATTATGGGGAACAAAACTTCCTTTTTTCTGAGTGTTCATATTTGAATTTTGGGGATTCTCATGAACTGGTGAAGCCTGAGTCATATGGCTAAGCATTTGTGCTATTAAGTAACAGCCGTATACTGCGATGCATAGCGTAACCAAACGTAAGACGTTATACAGTCGTAACATGTTTATCGCCAAAAAAAAGTCGAATACTTTAACCGTTAAAAATTTTATTTTAGAAAACTTGGTCAATGCGGTTTTGTTTTATACAAATCAACTATTCAATTTTTCGTGTATATACGTAAAAAAAATTTATTGATATAGAAGCGATTTGAATTGGTTCATAAAAAAATAATATTTTTATGAACCAATTCAAATCCGTGTTCTAAAAGGGATTGTTCACAATGACGTCATCCATTTAGCGGAAGTACGAAGGGCCATGGCGCATTTTTTTTTTTTTTTAAATATATTTTTTATGAAATATGTGTACATTTTATTTTGTGGACATAATATTATTATTATGTTGTCCTAATTTTCTTGTGCACATGGTTGAGCATCATTCACCCACATGATCTTGTGTCCTCATTGAAACATTCAAGATGGCCGACGAAACTGCGATTAACTAGCCATAATTACACTTAATTTTAAGAACTAATCAATACTACTCTAGCCAGGAGACTCAGCACAATCTTCCTTACCACTGATAAATCGGAATAGTTAAAGTGGAAGAAATTCTCTGGGTTGCAAACAAATTTTTTGACCGCATTTTTCGATTGGTTGCTTCCATATTGTTTTTTCCTCGCGTAATCATCGGGAAATTCTTTGTTTTAAGCTCAGGTGACCTCACTCACTCGAACAAATAAAATTAATCCTCGTACTGTCTAAGAGGGTAAGATGGTTCCACGCTGGCATTGTGTTTATTGGAATTTGTGTTGATTGGTGGATTTGTATTTTATGGATTTCCTTTCACACATTTGTTTGCATCTAAGCTTTCGCATAAAAAAAACTACATTTTGTTATCTTTAAAGAAAACTGAGTTAACTAGGCTAATCCTACTCAACAACTACTTAGTTTTACTTAAACAAAAACATCCTTTTAAAGTAGCTTGTTTTTACCCCATTTTTGTTGTCGAGCACAGGAGGGTCAGACTCTCCAACAACAATAGACAAGTTGTTATCACAGGATCCAATCAGCAAGCATGGTTCACATTAATAATATCAAGTTGAATTAATTACTCTTATCATAATACACCATCTGTCTCTAACAGGCAAAGTCAATTATATTTTCTACAGTTTCCTCTAAAGCGCCTACAAAACATTCCGTTAAAAACTATATTCTGTATTTTATAAATCTTTTGTTGACAGTTTTGATTGGTTAGAACAAGTCAGGTGATAAAAGCAAATTGATTAGCTATGACATTTAGCTATTGTATTCTAATTTAAGTTTACCGTTACCGTTTAAGTTTTGACTAAAGTTGAATGTGTTTATTATTTGATGAAATTGTCTTTATACGTTCTGAAACAATTCTTGAAAGCGAAGAAGAAAATATCAAATTAAGGTTTTTGAAAGCTATTTATAGATTCTCCTTCTCAAAACAGATTTAGCTATAAAATGACCTATTTTCGCTATGTCACAATAAAGCGGGTAAACTTAATTTATTTTGTTTTCGTAAAATTTCGTAAAATTTTTTAAGCTCAAAAAGTCCATTAAGGATTAGAATGGTGTTAATGCGTTCTTAATTTTTTGGTTAAATGTCAGCCTAAATTTTCGAATAAACTGGGTTCTTATAAAAACAAAAGCATGCATTTTTTAATAATTCAGTGCCTAAAAGTGGATTTTATCATAGCCATATTGAGAGACCAGACTACAGTAACCGGTAAACACAGATTCGCGATGTACCGATGCAGGATACAGTAAATTCCTGTAAATTCTTCCCCTGCTAACGACTAGGTAAAATACGACCAATCCAAATTTCCAGGAGTCTGGGTAGCGAGAGAAAAAAACTTAAAAAAAAATTATTTTGAATGCCAGGAAAATAAAACTTTTGCAAACAAAACTATCGTATATGTATAGAAAAATTTGTTTTTGTTAATTTCGTCTGTTTGTCTGTGACATATATATGCGATTTTATTATTCACAACTTTCTACGACGAAGGCTAATAAATATTATACATAAAAACATGTTCCATGGAGAAGCAACATACGCGAGCTAAAATAATTATTCACGGTAAATTACCTTTTATTGTTAGTTTTCTTTGTCTCTTTATTCACTTCAGAAAGTTTGATCTGACGCATCAAGATTATTTAACTGAAAATGCAAACAAAATTTCGTAAGCTTCATTATGTTAGGGGCGTTTTGTTTTCCCAGGTATCTTGAATTGTCTTAAATTGAGCATGTTTCACCCCATCGGGTAGATTTATTATATCTTGTTAAAACATGATTTATGAGCTGAGTATTTGAAATTTAGAAAAACGTAACAAAATATTAGAGGCAAAGTGTAGGAAAGACCCCCCCTCAAAGAAGTCTAAAAAGGCTCACAGAGTACATGGTCCAAATTTTTATGGTTGTGCAATAATGCTTTGGAGAAGTCTAAAAATGCACGAACTTACCAAAATTTCCGGTCTTAAATTCAGATTTTAAATAAAAAATGAGAAATAAATTAAATACTTGGGTCAAAGTACAGGCAAGACCCTTCATAAAGAACCCAAAAAGCCTATAAAATACCTCATAAAGTAGATGCACCAAAATTTGTAAGTAAGTACCACTTGAACAAAACTTGAACAAAAGAGAAATTATTAAATATTTTGCCTTGAGACGAAGAAATATTATCAATCATGCAAAATTTACAAAAAAATGTTTCCAAGTTTGTTAGGAGAAGATGCTATAGAACAGGTCATTTTACTGTTTTTATTGAGCATAATTTAAATACAGAACATGGTCTGAATTTTAGGGCCTAATTACATGAGCCCGATTAGCCGGCCTGGTTCGGTTTGTCAGGCTGGAATAAGGTCGCTATCAAGTGAAGTGCTGAAAAATAGTGACATGATAAGAGTGAAGTTTTCAATAAGTTTTGTATATATATATTTTTTTTATTTTCATAATGTGTAAAACTATTACTTTCATCAAAGATCATAAAATATGTTGATAAAAGTTTGTTCTTTAATATTTTTATTATTAATGTACAGAAAAAAAAAGATTTCTCCAATTGAAACAACGTTATCATGCTGGGCTGGAGCAATCACATGAAATTTTTTTTAGCCCGCTTTCCCGGTTAGCCGGGCCAGCCGTTTCTCATGTGATAGCAAGTTGTATTTTATGGGATTTCGTTAATGAAGATGAGATCTCGGCAAACCGAGCCAACCCGTTTTGCTAGGCTGGTTTTTCTTATTTGATAGCCCCCTTGGAAATTATAATTTAGGGACCGATTACATGGGAATTTTCAGCGCGGCTAACCGGGCCGAAAAGTCACCCCGGTTGCTTTGGTGAAAGCCTGTGAAAATTAAATTACGATTAGCCCGCTTTTGAAAAACAATCCCGGGAACAACAAAATTCGACTTTTAGATTCAGATTTATCTGTTCTTTCAGCGAAACGAACCCAAACTGATTTTCCTTTTCTTTTGAACTTTCGAAGATGTAATTGCTTTCGTTTTTATACCAGTTTGCTTTTCATGCGAGAGATTAATGAGTTCATTTTTACTTTATGAATTTGATAAAAAATTACCAATTAGTATAACTGCAGTAGACAACATAAAACCATAAATTGGTTTAATAGTAACTGAAATACAATTCTTTATAGCTGCCATTTTTGAAAGATTCCCGCGCCGGAATTTCCGCGCTAAGACTGCTAACTAATTTCAGCCCGGGCTGAAAATTCTCATCAACGATATAAGTTTCAGTCGAGATGAAACTTCTTATGTAATCAGCTAGAATAGCATGTGAGAAAGTGAAAGAAAGAAGAAAATTTCATGAAATTGTTTAAACACAAATGTGGCGTATTATAAAAAAAAATGGAAGAAAATAAAGATGATATGGAAATTAACTTACAGCAAGCTGCTAAACATATTAATGGTAATGATATATACAACATCTCCTTTTATCTGCAGTAACTGTTCAATTGTTTAACTGTTCAATTATTTAGGTAGTTTTTGTTTCTGTGTCTTAGAAGAATTTAATCTCGATGGATTCGGTAATGAAGATAAGAGTGACAACGACGTATCACTTGACGATGAATAATAAGAAAATGAAAAGCGCGTTTGACTTTTATAAGGGAGCATTTATTTTAGTTTATTTATAAAGTTGTATCAAATCTACATTCTTTTTCTTTAATTTGTGATTTGCGATTGTTGTGTTTGCAATAAGTTGTTGCTGTGTTTGCAAGAGTTTACTATGTTTTTGCCCTTTTATTGAAGAAGAGTTTTTCTAACCTATTTTAAATAGTTGTAAACTAATTTTAAATTCTAATTTATGAACTTCAATCTCAAAATTTGTCAAAAAGAAACTTGTTTTTTGTAAGGGGCTAAGCAAGACTTTAGGACAACAATATTTGGTAAGTTCTTCTTTGGTAAAGTTACTTTATATAAGTGGTACTTATCTACAAATTTTGGTGCATGTATTTTATAAGGTATTTTAAAGGCCTGGGTGTTGCCTGTACTTCTACCCAAGTATTTTAGTAAGTTATTTTGTATTTGAAATCCGGATGCTGCTATTTTATCTTGGGTATTTTTTGTGCCTTGTGTACCTTTGTGAGGCAACATTTGCACAGTTTTATAGGATTTAGAACAAAAAGCTTGGTGCGGGGGTCTGACCATGCTTCAAGACTGGAAATTTTGGTAAGTTTTTACAATTTTAGACTTCTCCATAGCATTGTTTCACAATTAAAAATTTGGACTGTGTATGGTACTTTGGGCCTTTTTAGGCCTATGTGAGGGAGGTCTGACCTCCGCTTTGACCCTTATATTTTACTAAGTTTTTCTTAATTTTGAATACTTAGCTCCTAAGAATATTTATAACAAGATGTGATGCATGTACCCGATGGGGTTAAAACATAACCAATTTGGGACAATTTAAGAGACCTGGGGAAGCACGGAAAGCCAAGTTGCCGACTTCTATTTTTGCCTTGTGAAGATTTGACGTTTAGTACCTGGCGGTGTAATGTCTTCTTTATATCTGACGTTTTTATTGGCTTATATCGATCACGTGAGTAAGTAAACATACTTTTGTGAAGTTTGAACTGTGAAAAGTTAAAAATAATCCAAGTTTTAACCTAATTGATTTAAACTTTTGCCAGTACGATGAAATAGATTAATTGATACTGGATCAACAGTCTCTGAAAACAAAGTCAGTTGTTTGTATGTACTGAACGCAGTGGGGTTTATGACTTCACATCCTCGGTCGGCCGACTATACGGTTTATAAGACATCAGCAGACAAATATAATCTGCCGTTTTGTAAGCATGCAAAACAAGAATCTATAGCAAAAACAAAATGACGAACAGAAGTTTTTTAAACCCAATATCAAAGATTTTTGTTTTTTTTTAGAAAAAAAGAATACGTGGTTGGAATGCATCGAACTGTTTTAGTTAAAATCTACGATGGTTCCTATGGCTCACTTCTCTTCCAATTTAAAAGTTTTAGATTGGAAGAGAAGTGAGCCATAATGACCATCGTAGAAACTAAGACCTCAGTTACATTCGGGTGGAGTGAAATTCATCCCGGATTGAAATTCCATCCCGGGCTTGAAATATTTTGGCCTACATGTGATGTTAAGACAGGTTGCAAATAAAATGACTTTCACTCCGGGTTGAAAATTGTTGAGCCACAGTTGGGGTATCTATTTTGATCTTTGAACAAAAAATGTTTTTCTCTTTTGGTCGAAAAAAAATTAAAGGATGACGAGCAGTGTGAATACTTTTGTCAAGCATAACAGTATTGGTAACTGCTTGGAGGTGACTGTTAGCTTGATGCTGCTAAATATTCACTGGCTTTGACGAAACTATATCAACAAAGACTTATTTAAAAAAAAATACGTAATAAAGTTTTGCATGAAAGTAACACCGCATTCTCAAGACTTCCATTGAAGTGATAAACAATTTCAATTTCGCTTTTTTCATGTTAAGTGATGTAGCTATACCAGTAGAGTTATCTTACTCGGTGTGCCGAATATTTTGGGTGCCCTGGAGGTCCTTGTTGGGAGCATACTGGAATTCTGATTTTTATTTTAAGGCAAGTATACTAAAACAGGAAGATTTGGGTAAGACCTGGACGAACAGAACAATGGTGAATAATACGCAAAATTATACGCCTGGTCCTCAAATTCAGTATCCTGGGAACACGATTTAACGGCGTTTGGCAATGAAGTTGTTGATGGAGAGTCACCCCACAAGACTTTCAATGTATCTCAGTTTTCGCATACAAATTTTCAGCTTCCGGAACGGTTCCCCTCGGTCATGACCTTCCTATATTCTTGACGTATGTCTTTCTTTTTGGTTGATGCGATCATATCCTTGTTTAATTGCCTTGGTTATCCTCAAATAATTTCGCTTTGAGATTATTAAATTCGTCAGAGACGACATCGTTTGGCACTTTATTTCTTTTTCAGGTCTTGAATTTCGCTCATGTTCTAAAGACAGGGGCGAAGTAAACCTCAGGGACGAGGTGAAATACGTTCCAGCCCGGAGTCTTTGAAACTTTGAACTTTGGCTAGATTGTTTGAATATTTCGCAGTTTTCTTTTTGTTTCTGTAAAGATCCTAATTGGCGGTGAACTGTTCAGGGGCGGATACATACCACGTCAAATACATCAAGTGACGAAGGTAAATTATCTACCTGTTTAACGTGACGATGTCCATCGAGAGGGGCACAGTAACGCGTAAAGTTCTTTTTATGTAAACAACGTGCGCCGACGAGCGGGAGCTAAAATAAGATAGGGGACGAACGGCTCAGGCTGCCGCAGGGCACGTCTGTGCGTTGTATCTATTTTAATTTGCATGCTGTGTGATTATTTTGACGAATATAATCTGCGGTTCTGTTAACCGGTAGTGTTATTTACGGCGGTCAAAGCCATACAACTTTACAGAGTTGAGCAAACCTGCAACATAGACTAGTGACTTATATAGTCTGTGTGGCATGATACTTGAGTGGAAAAAAAGGTAACCGCCCTTAACGATGTAACTCAAATTACCAGTCTAGTGAATTAGCGGTACGCTGGATACGATTACGGCGATTATGGCTTCAAAAACCATGTCTGACAAGGTGACTAGTGCTTGAAAGTAGAAATGTCGATTTAACTCCCGCATTGGTGATTTGTTACCTACGATAAATTTTCCGTAGCCGCTGGAGAATAGAAAAGTATTAAAATATATGTTAGCTCCTTTAGACTTCCCTACAAAGTTCGTTCAAAACAACTCTGAAACACTCATTGTGTTGAGGTAAGTTTGTTTACACTTTTTTCTCATCCCTAAAGCTTTGTTTCTTGTTAATAGACCAATTTAATTTTTGTTCAGCTATAACAATGCAATAATTCAGTCATAAACCGAAAAAAAAGCCAAAACTTTAATATGGCTGACCAAAATTGTTTTCATTAAATATTCTTTTGTTTTTAATGATTAGTATGGTCAGAACAATGTTATTTAACGAAACGTGTCATAAACAAATATATAAATGGTAGCCGAGTTGTTTATGTTTGTGAATGTATTATCTGCCTAGGCAAGATTCAGTTTGGCTTTGTTCTTCTTGTTCTGGCTCTGAAACAAGTGGAAACTGATTATACAGCTCTGTTCCGTCCCATATTGTCCGACTGTCCCAGTAGTTATAGACATGGGGGTACGAGCACAGTTTTAGTAAACTAAAACTTTGCTCACACCCCCATGTCTATGCCTACTTGTACACCCTGCAGCTTCTCTCTATGACGTCACATGTAAAACTGTGCTCGTACCCTCATATGGTGTTTTGGTGATATTACAATACACGTATGGCCATTTACGTGTAAAATGCAATTTTTTGCTGTTTGGGAGGGTCTGCAAGTGTATGTTTATGGTGTTGCCAAGGGTCGGCAAGAGTATATTTTTTCAGCCTGTAGTATTATCTGTATATACAAATTTTTGGATTATTACGATTTTATAATTTGATGTATATACAATATATGGTATAGAAAAAGTTCAAATGTTATAATGGTAGTTGTGACGTCATAGTTTAATGGAATAGATTTAAAGAAATAGCATGTATGTATAGTATAAATGAATAAACTTACAGATATAGAAATGTCTAAATTAGATGATGATGATTTACTTAATTATATAGAGTATCATATGGATGATTATTTTGGTGATACTGATGATAAGGATGATAAGGATGATAAGGATGATATAGATTGTACTTGTGATGTGGATAAGATTAAGAGTACAACAGCATCAACACTAGTTTGTCCAAAATGTGGTGTAGTTAGTGATATTCCAGTTTATATAAATTCATACAGTGTTTTTGAACATTGTACATTTCGTAAGAAGTGCATATACAAGAGGGGTGGGAATTTCACTGTTATCCTAAAACAGTTCATATGTATGCAAGATCAAGTGGTACCTGATGATGTGATAAAAACGTTATGGAGTCAGATTAATAATACATACAATTTAGTATACAATTATGTTATACCATTGAGTACCCCCATACTAGAATCACTATTAAAGAAGAACAAGTTGATGTCCTATAAAAATAGTATATTTTACATTTATTTCACATTAATGAATCAACCGTTTCCACATCTAACAATAGAGGAACGTAATCGAGCACAACATCTATTTACTGTCATAATCGCCTATACAATAAGTACAAACCAAATAAGAAAAAGAGCTTTATAAACTATTACTTTACACTAAAAAAGATATTCCAAGCACTGGGTATGAACGATTATGCAAAAATAATTCCACAATTAAAAACACAATCTAGGCAAAAGGAAATAGAAAGAATATGGGGTTTAATATCTAAGGATTCCAAATGGGCTGAAGCTCTTCAGAAACAAATGATCTCTTAGGACCACCATCCAAATAATATAACGTTGGTGGATTACGTTTAATGTATCTATCTTTTATTTTATATACGTCCACCGACCATATTGGATCAGTAGATCGATTTCGTCTTTCACCTTTATAAATTTGTCCTTCCAATTCACCAGGCTCATATAGATATCTAACGTTATTACCAACATCTAGCAATGTTTTATTATCACTTTTGATGGGCTGTGAAAATCCCTGCTTTATTGAAGTATGTTTTATGGCATCTACTGGTTTCATATAAATTAGTCTGGTTTTTTCATTATTCAAACCACTAACTACTGTTTGCAATCTACCAACCCATTCTCTGTTACTTTTTGATGGATCTTCAAACTCCTTATGGTATTGATAACTAAATAGTCTATCTGCTAATGTTTTATTAAATCGTTCAACAATACCTTGACTTCTATGTTGGCTAGGATCACCACGTTGTATTATGACATTATGCTTGTTCATAAGTTTGGTAACATCACCGTAAAACTCTTTGCCAGCATCACAAATCAATGTTTTGGGGAATTTTCGTTCAGTATTAACATATATCCAATCAAAGGCTTCAGCAGTTTCTTTTGAGCTTTTACTAGTTAGTTGATATGCTGATTTGTATCTGCTAGCTACATCTACAACACAGAGAACATACTTATATGTTTTTCTTTTGTACTTATCATGTGGAAGATACAAGACATCTACCTTGTGAATATCATTGGGTGTAGCATAAATAGAAAATGAAGAATTGGGTCTCGGGACATACTTTGGTGCTGGTAGATATATTTGATACAGTGGTTGTTTTAGTAGCCATTTTTCTGCTTCTTCATTGGTTTTACCAGCTTTTTTAGCCAACTTACTTATTGCACTTCTACCTCTCCAGTAGCCAGTATCAGAGTAATAAATCTTATCCATTCTTATAATATATGGAGTATAATATCTATAGACCATAAATCTTCTCATACTTGTTACTCATCCCATTGATTGGTGGACATAGGTCAGTAATAATACCATCCAATATAACCGTATCTGATAGAAATGTTGTATCTTCATATTTTTTTCCATTAAGAAATGATTGTATTTGGGTAAGAACCTTATTGTATGATGTGTGTGCGAATTTATACATCTCAATCTTGTTAGTAATATTTGTTTTCGTCATATATCCCTGTATGATGACACCAACACCGCTTATAGTTCCCAATATAATGGCATTTGCGGTTATTGTTCCAGCAATCCCACCAACAACAATTAATGTTATACTAACCATATTTAGAACCAATTTTAGTTTTTTAGTACGTTTATATTTCCATTTGTAGCATATGTACAACTTATGGTAATATTTATACCAATTCAATAGTTTTACTATTTCAGCGTCTGAACAATCTTCACCACTATATTCAAAGCATATGATTTGTTTCATTATATTATATGTAAAATAAATTATTCTAGTAATATATTATGCAATGACAGAAGGATTTGAACCATTAGATAACGATGAATTTAATGAAAGTTTTAATGAAGCTGAAGATTATGGTAATGATGCTAAATTAGATTTTAGTAAATCATTTTACCTGATTAATGAATTAAAATCAAAAATAGATAATATAGATAAAGGTGAACTGTCAGAAGAGCAAATTGCTGAAAGAGAAGAATTGAAAAAAGATTATGATGCATCAATAAAAAAAATTGAAGAACAAAAAGTTAGGATATCTAAAACGATATTAAAAATACTGCATACAGAATATAAAAAAATAAGACAAAATCAAAAAACGAAGTCTTTAGATCCACAATCTGCTAAATATTTGTATGATAAAATTAAGTATAATAATAAAAGTTTACCGTTTATTCTTTATGGTAGTAAAAGGATATTATTATTAACAGATGAAAACGAATTTGGAACGGCTATAGAATATGGTGAATTATTTGGTGATGATTTATTAATAGAGATTGGCTTTAACCCGAATACATCTAAATCAAGTAAAAGAAGAAAGCAAGAAGGCTACTGAACTACAGGGAGATTTTAAAGAAATAAGCCATAATAATGAAGGCTTTGATATGGAAATGGTTGATATTCCAAAAGCAGAAGAGGCATCAAATAAATTATATGATTTTACACATACTGTAGACACATCCTTTGGTGGTAAAGATATATCCTCCAGTGATGAAAATAAACCTCTACTAACTAAAGAACTAAAATCAAGAAATATTGAATTTAAGAAACTCATAGATAGAATTAAAGCTCTATATGATAGAATAAAGAACACCAAAAATAGGCAAAAGAATGAGTACATAAAGCTTAAGGTAATGGAAGATGATGAGAGCTATACCGAGGAACAGAAACAGGAAGTTAAAGATAGAATAGATAAAGAAAATGAAGATCTTAGGAAAGGTAATGAGGATCTAAGTGAGTTAAAAGATGAATATTTAAATCAAATACAACAAATTAAAGAGTCACTTTCACATTTTGTAGATAAGGAAACCGGTACACTAGGTGAAAGGATTAAAAACCTCTTCCGTGAACAAGGTGTAACAATAGTATCAATTATGACAGCCTTTGGTATGACTATTGGTTTCCTCGTTGAAGCATTAACCGGTGGTGGGTCAGCAACAGCAGCAGCAGCAGCAGCCGGTGGTGGAGGTGGTGATACACCTAGTGGCAAAGGAGGTGCTAAG
Organism: Hydractinia echinata; assembly: GCA_030067915.1. Classification (NCBI taxonomy): domain Eukaryota; kingdom Metazoa; phylum Cnidaria; class Hydrozoa; order Anthoathecata; family Hydractiniidae; genus Hydractinia; species Hydractinia echinata. The sequence goes on along the minus strand of JASGCC010000323.1, from coordinate 70,943 downwards.
GAATGGATAAAGAACAAATTGAAAGCTCTCGCTGGCCTACTTGGTAAATTAGCAGGAAAAGCAGCAGCAGCACTACCAGGTATAATAGGATCCATGGTCGCATGGATACTAAATAGAGCAAAGGATGCCATCCAAACCTTTCAATGCTTATAGCGTAATGCTAATGCTGCGTTGCCCGATCTCGACCCCAGAACATCAAGGTTTTTTCAGTGCTCTCCTTCGTCCCTTGTTTTCTCTTTCGTCCAGGCTCCTGGGCAGTTGAGGGTTGAGTTTTAAAAAATGAAGTCACGAGTTCGTTGATATTTATTGAGTTAGTGTGTTTGATTATTTATCTTGAAATAAACCATATAGTTGCTTTAAATTGAGTCGTTATTATACAACATTTGGAGGTTCAACCGAGAGAAGAATATTGTTTTACGAATTTATACAACAACAAAAAAAATAGTATATTTATAGAATATTAAACTGGGAAGTTTGGTAATAACTTTGAACATTTGTAGTATTTTTATTTGAACATTGAAACGTTTTGGTTTGGAATTATTGATAGTTGATTTTGGTATTTATTATGGCAGCGAAAATACCTACGCATATTTTTGAAATTCAAAGATGATAACACTCAGAGTTTTGTAGAATGGATTAAACACTTTGAAGCACATTGTTCGGCATTAAATGTTGCTGAGGATAAGAAGGTATCTACTTTGCTATGTTGTCTAGAAAATTCGGCCTTTTCAGCTGTTTCGGATATGCTATTAGATGATCCTGTCATTCCTTATTCGAGAATTTAAAACTAACTTGACCAAACAATTTTGTGGTGAGGAATATAAACGCAATTTACAAATGAAATTGCAACGATTGAAATTTACTAAAGGCCTAAACGTTAATACTTTTATCAATGAACTCACAAACACTATAAAACATTTATTTGATCTTGATGATAAGGACACTATATCGACCATCGCTTTAAATCATGTTTTGTCGAATATAGATGACGATTTCCGGTCAGACGCTAAAATTTTTCAGCTGTCTGGAAATAAATCGTTGCAGAATTTACTGGAATTTCTAGACACTAAATGACATCGTCAGTACTCAGTAGTACAGAAACCCCTGTGGCTGCTTTTTTTGCGGGAGGAAATAGTTCGAACAGTCGTTTAGATAAATTAGAATCTATGATGGAGAGAGTCTTAAGTCGCTTAGATGATAATCAATCACAGCCCATCAAAAGTGATAATAAAACATTGCTAGATGTTGGTACCAACGTTAGATATCTATATGAGCCTGGTGAATTGGAAGGACAAATTTATAAAGGTGAAAGACGAAAACGATCTACTGATCCAATATGGTCGGTGGATGTATATAAAATAAAAGATAGATACATTAAGCGTAATCAACCAACGTTATATTATTTGGATGGTGGTCCTAAGAGATCATTTGTTTCTGAAGAGCTTCAGCCCATTTGGAATCCTTAGATATTAAACCCCATATTCTTTCTATTTCCTTTGGCCTAGATTGTGTTTTTAAATGTGGAATTATTTTTGCATAATCCTTCATACCCAGTGCTTGGAATATCCTTTTTAGTGTAAAGTAATAGTTTATAAAGCTCTTTTTCTTATTTGGTATGTACTTATTGTATAGGCGACTTATGACAGTAAATAGATGTTGTACTCGATTACGTTCCTCTATTGTTAGATGTGGAAACGGTTGATTCGTTAATGTGAAATAAATGTAGAATATACTATTTTTATAGGACATCAACTTGTTTTTCTTTAATAGGTATTCTAGTATGTGGATACTGAGTGGTATAGTATAATTGTATACTAAATTGTCTGTATTATTAATCTGACTCCATAACGTTTTTATCACATCATCAGGTACCACTTGATCTTGCATACATATGAACTGTTTTAGGATAACAGTGAAATTCCCACCCCTCTTGTATATGCACTTCTTACGAAATTTACAACGTTCAAAAACACTGTATGAATTTATATAAACTGGAATATCACTAACTACACCACATTTTGGACAAACTAGTGTCGATGCTGTTGTACTCTTAATCATATCCACATCACAAGTACAATCTACATCATCCTTATCATCCTTATCATTAGTATCACCAAAATAATCATCCATATGATACTCTATATAATTAAGTAAATCATCATCATCTAATTTAGACATTTCTATATCTGTAAGTTTATTCATTTATACTATACATACATGCTATTTCTTTAAATCTATTCCATTAAACTATGACGTCATTATAACATTTGAACTTTTTCTATACCATATATTGTATATACATCAAATTATAAAATCGTAATAATCCAAAAATTTGTATATACAGATAATATACAGGCTGAAAAAATATACTCTTGCCGACCCTTGGCAACACCATAAACATACACTTGCAGACCCTCCCAAACAGCAAAAATAGCACTTTACACGTAAATGGCCATACATGTATTGTAATATCTCCAAAACACCATATGAGGGTACGAGCACAGTTTTACATGTGACGTCATAGAGCGAAACCGAAGGGTGTACAAGTAGTCATAGACATGGGGGTGTTTAGTTTACTAAAACTGTGCTCGTACCCCCATGTCTATAACTACTGGGTCTAAAAAAAACATTCCGTTTCAAAATTATTCTAATATGGTAAAGTGCTGATGGTAAACTGTTACAGTTTACCGTACAGTTTACCGCTACGTATCCATTCATAAAAACTATTTTACTGGTAATAATTCCTATAAAACACTATTTCACCTTTTAACGGATGGTTAGCAACATTTCAAAATTAAAATTATCACGGTAATGCCTTTATATGTGAAAAATTCGCACAGTTTACCGTTTTTTATTAATAGAGAATATAACTATTACTTCTTATAACCAGTTAAAATGGTAAACTGTTGACATTTTCCTATACGGAGCAGTTTAAGAAGTTATTTTGTATTGGTTCCATTCCCTGAACTAGAAAGCATGTCAAAGCACCTTTTTTAATTTTATATTCTGCATTGTAGGTTGTACACCAGTTAATTTGTATGGTAAACTGTGCGGTAAACTGTATACACTTTACCATGGCACTTTACCATCACAGTCTGCTCTTATAAGGTTTGTTTGCTGGTTCGCCTGCTTAACATTGGCACTTTAAAAACCATTCATCTGCTTATGAGAAACCATTTTAGCAAACCATTTTATGCCAAAATTGTTTCAAGGTACAGCTGTATTTAATGTGTCAACATGTATCGCAGCAATAAACAGTCCGTAACCAAGCTTAACATATCAATAAATATTTAAAAAGTTGCCAATATGCACAAATAGAAGATAAAGGAGCATTTTTAAATACAAAATATTAAAAAAGAATGGTTTCAAGTCATACTTTGCCAATTCCCACCGAAAACGGCAGGTAGTAAACTCTCATATTTTTATACATGATATAAGAAATTACATCATGTATTCGTGCTTTTCATATTTTAGAATAACAATATGAAGAGAATTGGAAAGATTTTGTGTTTGATTGCCTTCTGCGTTGGATTCATTTTGGTACTATGGAACTTACAAAATTCGGCCAGTGAAAAATTAATGTTCTGGATTACTTCACAACACAAAAGCAATGATAACGAAATAAATAAAGAAATAGTTCTTCCTGAAATTAGATGCATGAAATGGCTGATGGTAGCTGGAGATTCCAACATGAGGGGAACATATTGGTTGCTTCTAAGTCGCTTTATCAACAGAAAAAAAGAAGAAAACACAGAAGTCAAAAATGTTACAACATCTCATATTAATAGTAAAGGGGATAAAAGATGGTTTGATAGGGATAGTATAGTATATTTTAAGAATGGGACTTGCATACGTCTCAGTTTGCGTTTTTTACATGGTAAAGATGTAGAGATATTGCGTATAAATGAAACTTGGTCAAGTATTCGACATTGTGGAGGTGGTTGCACCGCTAAACACCCTCCCTCTTTACAAAACAAAGTTTTCAATCAGTCAGGAAAACCTGATTTACTTTTTATAACGCATGGTCTATGGATACCGTATCCACCCAACTCTAATTCGACCTGCGATCAAAGCTTTGGTAATACACCGCAGTTTATTAAATCTTTACAAAACCAAGTAAACTTAGTGTGGCAAAGCAATCCTGCTATTATGTTCCATTCAAGCTTAAAAAAATGGCAAGTGACATGGGATGTTGAGTGTCAAACAAATTATTCTAAAAAGCATAAAATAAACATGTTTAATTTACACAAGTTTGTAATGATTGACCAAGTGAAGCGAATGCTACCTGGAGATTATCACATTTCGGTGTATACACAAGATTATCTAATTCATTTGTGGTGGACAAAATTATGGCAGGACAAATTTTTATGGACTGCTTCTGACACTGCGTATCCCTGAAAGGTTGTAAATTATCTCCACGTGAAGTTGACCATTGTATGTTTGTCAGTAATACAGCATATCTGTAATAGTAATAACCGTATTCCCTTTATATGTGTAAAGAATAGGGATCAAATTCACGACATTTTATAATGAATTAGGTTTTTTTATTTAGCTTGACTATAACAACAAGAAAAAATCATCCAAATAAACTCCATCAGGTGATTTATTTGAGTCAACTCAACATATCAGATTAACCGGCTATTTTTCAGTCTACGAAATAGATTCTTTTTCCCCGCCATGATTAAGCATAGAGCAGCATGCAAAGTAACCAATCAACTAGCCTTTGAAGGTTGTAAAAGTGAATTGTGAGTTGCATTGGTGTTTTTTTTACATTTTTTTTATTGGTGCTTGATATTAGGAAAATTTTTTACAACTGTATATACATATTTAAACATTGTTCTGATAGGTTGAAAGTTTAAAACCTTATTTTAGCAGTATTTGGAGATAATAAGTCATTGTTAAAGTAAATTTAATAATTTTTAACAAAAGCAAATCCTGGTGTTTGTCCATTAGCAAAAATAATTTCTCGAAAAATTTATTAAAACTATGCATTCCCGAAATAAAATTATTTATCTTTCCCAGGACTTTGTTTTATCTTGACACAAAAAATGTTTTTTGAATATCTTTTATGTGATACAAAGTAATAATGTGTAATGAACAGAAGAAATGTTGTTTTTTTGTATTGAAAATACTTTATTTTAAGCTTTAGTAGCAACAGGAATAATTTTCCAATTGAGAGAATACGTGCGTGGTAAAATACCTACCATATTTACACATTTGGACGGACGGACATGGATGAACAATATTGTTTTTCTGCGTGATTTTCCCCCTTTAAAGGGACTGTCCGGTGAAAAATGATTTTAAAATATTATTTGTAATTTAAAATGATCACATCGAAAATACCTTTCTTTTTTTATATTATTCACTTAATCACATATATAAACAAACTTTTTTATCGTAGATGTTGTTAAAGCATGGCTTCATCTCGTTGCTGCAAATGCGCGCAAACCGGCCTGGGTTAAAAATTTAATATGCGTAATTATGCATGTGACGTAGAACAGTGGTGAAAAACAGACTATGTAGCGGAAGTGTGTAGCGTTTTCAGTACAAAATACGAACCCCCCCTAGAAGTTAACTGTTTAGAAACTTATTTAAAAAAAACTTTTAATTTTAAACTCTTCTCTACAAATTATGAAATACGATTATTAATATGTCTTCGTCGAACAAAAATTTCACGGTATTAGGTTTTCAGTATGAACCAGAAAGATCAGCGGGTTTTTAATGATACTTTTGATGATCAGGCAGACTTCGATCCTCAGCAAAATCCTAGATTGTGTAAGCCTGTTACTGATTGGTGTCGTTGTGGTAAATGTGAGAGGATGCCAACAGAGAAAGAGTGTGTTTGCTGTGTTGAAATCGATGCGATAAAATACTTCAATCTTAATGGTAGCGATTTATTTTTATATATTTCCAAAAATACTGAGGGGAGTTTACTTGTACATATTTACCATAGTTATACACGTTTTTTTCGTATAAGAATCTGTTTTTTTAAGAAACGTAGTAATAGATTTTTTTGTGCAAATTTAAGAAACGTTAGAAGAAGTATTCATCGGATTCCTTAAAAATTAAAACCGTGTATTAGAAATTTTATACATTTATACTTGGTCGATTTTTCGATAATTTCTTCGCGAGGTGGCCTGTCATCGGGAGTAATCTTTAACGACAGTTGGCGTTTCATCCAGTTTTTTTCTGAGGCATTAGAAAGAAGCTTTTATCTTTGTTTGATTTAATGTTGTTTTTACAACCGTACGCCGAATAGTAGGCCATACTGACAGCAAGTTTTTCGACCTTCCTAAAAGCTTACGTGAACATTATTTCCTACAGATCATGAAACATCGTCCTTCACGTTTTTCAAAATGGAACGTTGTACTCCTATCTAATTGTCATACACATCTCATGCCTTCTACATCAATGCCTTTCTGTCTTGGTTGACAGCTTAGTTGATCTGACGAATAGCATGTTCAGCATAATTGACTAATCATTAAGAGAAAACGAAGGTAAACTGTTAGTCGAATGTAACGGACGTCTTACCTCTTACCTCTTACAGTTGAAATTTGAAAGTTTCAATTTTGGAGCAATCAGTAGTTTATAAGAAATACGGTTCAGCCAAACTCAACGTTTTTTGACAGTAGAGCCTGACTCTACGTTTAGTTAGGAGAAAATTGTTTAAAATCATCAGACTTCGAAGTACGTCTATTATTAGCGGCCATAATACTGACGTGTCAACTTTTAGCTATAACTCATGATCGCGCAACTGTCAGTTATCAAAATAGCCGCCCATATCAAAGAAAACAAGAAGCCCTGCGGCTTAAAGATTTCCGCCATTAGCAATAATCTGAAAAAGTACTGAACTTTGAAGAGGACTGAGTAATATGGGGGAACAAAATCACTGAATAGACCTTTTTACTGATAGTGCTACCATTTTTAAATTTATGACTGCGCAATGCAGTATGGAAAAATCAGGGTATCTTATGTAGTTTCGGCGAAGGTTACTTATACTGTAAACATTGGTAAGAAACTGTCTAACAAAGGTGTATTCACAAGAAGAATTAAACAAGTGGAGTGTTGAAAACTTAAGGAGTTATTTGTTAGCTAGGGGGGTTCCTTTAAGGGGGGTACTTAAAGCTGATTTAATTAAGAAAGTGCTTGCAGCAGAATTGCTTAATCTCCCTGTATCTTCATCGTTGGAAAGAAAACAAGAAGACATTCAAAACCGACGTGTGTCTAAATTAACTGTCGCATGTATCAAAATACCCTTTCCAGAACAGATAACCACTGGATGGATGACTGAATACGTGTACTATCCTGATATCACAACCAAATGCCTTCTGGAGTATGCACATAAAAGTCTGGCTGTCAAAGCTTTAAATGAGGGAGAGAATTTAATGAATGCTGGGCATGTTAAAAATGTTGAGTTCAATAACATATCTCAATGTCTGCGTTATTGTTTTGTTCGTGGAGATGTTATACCACAAACACGGGTTAATGAAACTCCTTATAAAACCTGGGTGTGTATGAACATTGATAACCATGAAGTTTTAACTGGTGAATGTGGTTGCATTGCTGGATACAGTGAAAGCTGCAAACATGTTTTTGCACTGCTCCATTTTGTTGTACATCAGGTTGCATTGGGTTTAAATAGAACATGTACGTCCAAAACTCAAGTTTGGAACAAAACAGTGGCTAAAGGTCGACAAAAAGTTCATCTTCCTGCGAAAATGTCGTCAATATCTTTTAAAAGACCACATCCCGAGCATCTACCAGACCATGTTAAAGTACCACGAACTTCGTTTGATCCTCGTGCTGTGCATCAACATACAGTTAATAATATTAATTGGGATCAATTAGCATCGGCTACTGATGGACAGGCTTCTGTTTTATGTTTTCGAAAGAATGTTCACCTTGAAAATGACCATAGCTACAAGTCTGTACCAGAAAATCTATTAAATGTGGAACCACTGACCATGGAAGACATCTGCAAACAATCATCATCGCCATCTGAATTTTTGCTACGCTTGCAGAAAACAGGACAGAGAATCATATTAACATTATTGAAGATGTGACTAAAGGTCAAGCAAGTAATAAGCACTGGTTCAGTTACCGCCATGGTATGATCACAGCATCTGTTTCACACAGTGTTATTTCCCTGTCAAGAAATAAAAACCCATCACAATCATCTGTTGTTAATTTGATTGCCCAAATTTTGGGTTATAACAAACCGATTCGTGCGCCGGCTTTGTTTTGGGGAACTGGGCATGAGCAATATGCTCGTAAAAGATACATAGCCTCAAACCGCAAACTTCACAAAAAATTTAAATGTACAGAATGTGGACTTAAGATCCATCAGGAGAAACATATACTTGGTGCTAGTGTAGATGGACTGGTGCAATGCTCCTGCTGCGAACCTGGCAATCTAGAAATTAAGTGTCCGTTTACTCATCGGGACAAAACTATTGAAGAGTATGTGAACCAGAAAGATGCATGTTTAGAATTAAAATCTGGTGTATACAGTTTAAAGCTTACACATCAATATTACATTCAAGTACAGCATCAAATGTTTGTTACTGGTTCTCCATACACAGATTTTGTTGTTTATCTAACCAAAGAGTCATGCACAGTGACAGTTCTTAAAGATTCAGAATTCATTAATGTTATTCCACTTTTAGAGGGTTTTTTCAATATGCATATCTTGCCAGAAATGTTTGAAAAAAGAATACATGATATTGTTACATGCAAGGATATTTTAAAAGAAATAGCAAATACTGTTGCAAGAATTTCGCCATTGTTTCCCCTATGAGCCCCTTAGCTAACAATACTTCTAATTAAACGGCTTTTTTTAAAGCCACACATTTGTAAAAAACATTGCTTTGGTATATGTATATGTTTATGTATGTATATACGACGAAAACTATCACCAACGTTATATAAGAGGAGAATAATCAAATTTGAAATTAATTTGGAATATTGTGAAAACAACAAAGCATTGTCCACGATTTTCTCCAACGACAACTATCACACCTATATAATATGGTTCTAAACTAAATTTTCAAAAGAAAAACATAAAATCGCGAAATTAAAATGACTGCAAAAGTTTCATGCAATAAGTAATAATAATTTAATAATTAATATGTATATATATGCTTGTAAAAAACTTGATCAAAATTAACATTTTTTATAAATTTGTGGCTTTAAAAAAAGCCTTTTTGTTGATAATATGTCAAGAAGCCTTATGTCACTGCAATCAATTGGGGCCAGAACTACTAATGGGGGTTGCATATTAACAATAGCTGCAGCAATTGTCCAAATGTGATCACACATATCGATCATTGATATTATAATATAAGTTGTTTTAGCGTGTTTCGGCTTTTGTAGATGCTGTATGTTTGGTATTGTGCTGCAACATTTTTTGAATGTTCAACATATTGTTCAGTGCAGTCACCAATACCTTCACATTTGTTGAAAGTACCAGAAAAATGATGGTGCTTATATGCCAGTGTTTCATCAGGTGTTGGCCAATATATTAGTTGTTCAAGTTCCAAACTAAGAAAAATGATGAATGTTGTAATAATGTTAGAGGAATGTCCAGTCGATATTCCAAATTTGAAAGTTAAGTCAGCAACAGGCGCATCAAGTCTTATCCTCATCAACGTCATTAATATTTCATCCTCTAAGCTTAGAGAACGGCTTGGACCATGTTTTCTTTGTCAAAACAATTTGGCTGGACTATACTGATACTGTTTAGTTTTTACAGAATTGTCACCTTTGGAATATTAGAGCTTTAAATGTTTCGGCGAACATGCTCAACAATAAATCGAAACACCTTTGATGATGGACATCCCGTGTACAATTTTATAATTTTTTTATTACTCTGGATGCAATCCCATGACATTCTTTTATTAATTGTATTCAATGACAATTTGCTGGAAGTTGTGGATGCAGTGGACAACGTAGGCGATAAAATATTGGCATTACTAGTTGGTGATAACATTGGAATATCTAATTTTAAGCAGACATTGATGAGGTTGAGCAAGTGGGTGATAACAGAGTTGTCCCACTAGCTGGTGATAATAATGAAAGATCTATTGATGAACTGGTTGGTGACATTAACAAAGAGGCATTTTTAGGAGAAGTTAGATCAAGTGTGACACCAAAGTCAATTTCATCTACATTGTCTGGTTCTGTTTTGACACCATCTGAAGCAGTTGAAGATGGAACAAACTAATCTCTTTTGCACTTTTTGTTGGGAAGAAAAGCTCTTTCTTTTGGTGCTTTTCTCTTTTTTGAGTTTTCATCTGTATCATAACCTTTTAAATACAATGTGGGTAAAGGGCTTGCATCTGTCGGTTTTCCATATTCAAAATGATTTGAACAGATCACATGATGTTTTTTAAACACAAAATACTTTCTGTTACAAGCGGACCCCCACTTAGTATACAACTTAGGGTTTCTACAAGTGTAAAAACGTAGCTCTAAACTCCCATTAAATACAGTGATGTGCGGCTTAATGACATATTTTTCTGGATATTTACGAGCATTGTTACATACTCCCACAGCACAACGATCGTTAATTCCCATAACGATAATTATTCTTCAATAAAAACCACAGAACAGTACACATGAAAAGTGACTACCTTCGTTCAAGGTTTGTTTTGATTTGAGATACCCTGAATTTCCCATACTGCTTTGCGAAGTCAAAAATTTAAAAATGGTAGCACTATCAGTAAAAAGGTCTTTTGATTATTATTGTAACTGTAAATCATAGCTAACTTAACTTACATAAACTTCATTTCTCTATAGGAACAATTTTAAAAGAAAAATAATAAACCTGAAAATTAATGAACAATAAAAACAAAATAAGAACAATGGAAAGACTGAAAATTTTAGTTTCTCTTTTTCTCTGAAAAACAACTTGGAAAATATCTTTAAAGGTGGCAGCAATTTTTTTTTACATAATCAGTTACGAAAGGTTATTTTCAGAGTACATATTCTTATTTTTTTCTTTTATAACACACTTGTCACGATTTTATAGCTATAATACATTATCTTTCACCAAAAATATTCAGCCTCAACAATTCCTCTTTAAATTAAAATTCATGAATAATTAATTAGTTCTGCTGAATATAGCTTTAAGGCTAAAATACACGGTAAGTTTAAACGGACCTTTAAATGTAACGTAAAAAAACTTACCGTGTAAACAGGAAAGATGTACAACTTTTTTCGGTTTTATAAGTTTTTTTAAAAGTTCAACTTTTGCTAAGTTTTTTCTATTGAAATTAGCAGAATGATTAATGAGCTATTGTTTAAACTAAAGATTTCAATGTCTAATCACAACCGCTCTTTTTCTTTCAGCATTTACCCTGCTGCTGCTATAACAATACCCGCAACGGAAGATTTACGTGTTTTGGTATTCATCGTGAAAAGAGAGTTTTTTAAAAAAACTTATACATTTTATCTCAACGTGTAGACAGGCATATACCTGCAACGAAACTTATAAGTTTTTTCTTACAACTAAACAGTCCGTTTAAACTTACCGTGTATTTTAGCCTTTAGTCTACGTGCTTGCAAAATTGTGCAGAAGGAAATGACGTAATTATTAAAGGGAAACGTTAATAACATCAAAGCTGGCGCATTATAAGACGATCTTCATTATGCTACACTGCACGAGCTTTAACTTTCGATAGCATATAAACTTTGAAATAAAGTATTGTTTATTGGATAATGAAACAATTTGTTGCACTGTTAGGATTCTTATTGGCTTAAAACTCATTTTAGCCTCGTTCTCAGAATTTTTTTTGTCAAAACGAGGATTTAGGCTTTAGCCTGGATAAGTTTCGGGCGTCCAGCCTAGCTGCGTTGTCTCTATCTATCTCTCTATCTATCTCCTCAGGCGATCTAGTTGGTCGACTTGGCGACAGCAGGGTGGCAGAAATTGCGCTCAATGGCAAAAGATTGCCAGCAATTATTTCGCGCAATCAAAGTTTTAATAAAAACACTTTTCAATAATAAAAGTGTTAACCAACTGTTTTTACCGGAAAAAAGGCGCGCCATAAAGGTGGTATGGAAAAGCAAATTTATTTTCCTTTCACAAATAACTTAAAATAAAGTTTTTTTTGCTGTCAATTCTGTTAAATCTTTAAGCACTTCTGTTGAAATTCCACCAAAACGTACATGCAAAACAGTCTCTTTTAGGCATGACTGTTTTTTTAGCAGTAGCTTCGTTTTTTGAAGCCTTTTCATTATTAACGAGAGTTAATTCTCAGAATTGTATATATTTTGTATTTTAGAAACTCAACAAATATGTCTCTAGACTTGTATGATTTAGGACTGTTTTGATGACAACATAATACTGAAATACTGCTGAAAAAAGCTCCTGGCACACCCAAATACCTCCCCTTTAACCCAAAGTCATCACAATCTACACCAATTTTTAACTCTTTTGTCGCAAAACAGCTTTAAACAGCTTTATAGTGAACTGTTAGCATCGTAGCATCAGGGTCTTGGTACCTGTTGGATCAAAGGTTTACCATTTATAGCTTAAACAGGACGATGACGATTTGTTAAAATCTCTCTCCAAGCCTTTCTGCAACTTTTCATATGAAGTTATTAACTTTCAGGGACAACTAATAAATTATTAACCTAAACTTTACCATGATCTTTAAGGGTGATCCCTACTTTTTGAATTAGTTCCTGGACAAAATTTTTGAGATATTTTTCGGGGCAGGAAAATTTTAATTGTCCGGGAATTATTTCAACAAGTGTTATTATTATCATTATTATTATTCCGAATATTTATACAGGATATAGCCACTTCAGTGTTTGGAACACTGTTATTAATGTGGGTCCTGTGTTTACACCGGCATTACCTACCTAATTTCCATCACATGGCTTGAGTTGACCCGTAGCTGTAGTAAAGACACTTGCTAAATATGCCCGCGCTGTGGACCGAACCATGGACCTTGTGATTACGAAGCGAACTCCATAACCACAAGGCCCCACATGTAGATCTTCTACTTCAGCAATAATAATTGGAGTTGATTTATTATTCTTAGCTACTACGTAATAATCTAAGTCTGCTTTTGACATGCTTAAAGTAGCTGCACCACACCAGTATACCATTAACTGTACGTAACTATTGTTACTCAACCTGTCCAAATTTTGCTCAAAACGAATTATTACTGCCTAAAATGACCATATAAAGTGCATAAGTTTTGATGAGGTGTAATCGCTGAAAAAGGCATCTTGGTAATTGCACTTTGAGCAAACCAGTCACTAAAAAATGAACAGTTGTTTGTTATTCTTCCTAAATGTCGTTTTTTCTTCCTTGCCAGTAAGAAACGTCTGTATTAAGTAGTATTTTTATATTTTATTTTTAAAAGCAATACATAACAGGAGTAGGGAAAAGCTTAGTCACACGCACTTGCAGGAATAGTCTTTTGAGACCTTTACTAATAGTAGAGCCTAAAGAAATTTGTGCAATACAAAGAGGTAAAATAATTGATCATATGGTTAGAGTTTTTCTCGCACTGTGATTGGCTAATCTACACGAAATATTTGCTATGTTTTTATCTTTTATCGAGAAACAAGTGCAATTTTTACTTATTTTTCAATTTTACAATACAAAAAGCTAATATTTTCCTGATTGGTTATTAACTCGCCGAGTAAGGATATTGTTTTCTTAAAAAACTTGTCGGTAAATTTGTTCTATAATTTTCTCCTTATTAAAAACTTACGAAACAACTAACAATCAATAAAAAGTATTCACAGTTTAATTATTCTTTTGTTCCGACTATAAAGAGAAGTGCCAGTGCTTTCCATCATATATATTTTTAGTTTAACCGTGACTTTAGGTTAGTGAGGTTATATCTAAAGCGCGTTGAAGGAGTTTTTTGTTTAATTCGATTGTTCTGATTATACATAAGCGGTACTTATTAAACATACGTAAATATTATGGTTTTGCGAAATAACTCAATATGGATGAACGATTTTTCACTAAACTTGAACAATCATCTGCCGATAACTTCTACTTATTAAAGGGAATTAGACGAAACAAGAAGCCCGATGGCTTGAAGATTTCCGCCATCAGCAGAGATAATAAGTATGGGATTAAAATATGTCATATAGTGTGAGACTATCCTCAGAGAACAAAACGCGATGCATGTTATCTGCAACCAAAGTTTAACAAGTTTAAAAACAAAGTAAGCCCAGCGTAAATATATTTTGTTCTGAGAACGAAACAAAGTATATAAGAACATAAGTCTCAAAATTTAATTTAAGTCTCAAAAGGCTTTGTGAAGCTTGACTAAAAATTTTTTGAATAAAAATATAAAAAATATAAAAAATCCAAGTGCTACACTTTTTAGAAATTATCATCAAATTATGGTAATACCATAAATTACAGAATAACCGTCCCCTGCTGAATAAGCACTACTACTTAATTAACCGCCCTGCCAATCAAGCGAATGGGCAAAATTGAATAAGCCCAGGCCCTTATTCTTTATTTACAGTAAATTAAGAACATCCAAAGAATATTTATAGGCTGCATTTCAAAAACGTTAAAAACATTGCAAGGGTTTTCTTCCATATTCATGTTCTTATAAAAAAAGAATGTCTTTATATAAATAAAAAAATAAAATATTTTACATATAGTATTCTCTAAAAAAATAAAAGCTATAACTCGATGTCTTTGAAATTGATCTAGAAAATTTTGGACATTTTATGATATATACAAATTCTTTTATGTAACATTGAACTTCTGAATGTTTCAGTATTTAGGCGTTACTCTTACTCTCTCGCTCAATTTGAAAATGCCGACGGTGGATGTTTTGATAAAGGCTGATCTAAAAAAGAAAAAACATTCAAAAAATGAGGAACAATAATACAATTGGATACTTGTCCATACACAACATATTTATCCCTCATTTATCCCTCCATCCAATTTTAAAACCATCAGGACAGAAAACGTATATACGAGACAGGTAAAGTACATATACATGATTTTATTCACACATATTTTACATGTAAGAAAGACTAATACAAAAATTATTATTAATTGAAAATATTTAATTTTTTTTAGTTATACTTCTTCAAAAATTTGTACAACATCGGTAAAACACAATTTCAGTGAAATATCACCAGAAAGACGAAAAAACATATTTTCTTCCAAGTTTAAACCTGCTTTCATTTTATTAGGGTCACGTTTTTTTTATATTAACTTCTAAAATTCAGCAGATGATTATGTTCTTATTTTTTATGCTTTTTCAGCCTCAAGTGTTCTTTAATTGTATTATATAGCAATTAGATGATAGATTGTGGCACCATAGATTAGTAGTTATAGCTCTCCTACTCTGTGCGGGAGACCGGGGTTCGTTTCCTCTTGACGGCGATTCAACATGGGCGAGTGAATGTTACCATAGCCCCGGGTTAACCCAAGCCATGTGAGGGAAATTGGGGAGATGGCACACTGTGTGGACCGTTGGATGTTGCCTGGAGTTGTCTAGTAGCGCATGGGCCCTAATTGGGTCTGCGTAGCTCAAAATGAGCATTAAATACTCTAGGACTCTCCATCTAAGCCATGGCCCCTGCTGGAAATAGACAGGGTATATCCCTCGATATTTGTGAGGCTAGCCATGTAAAATATGCACGTATGCATATGTATTATATAGCAATTGTAGACTCATATTTTTGTTCTTATAGTCTGGGAAGGTATTCAAACATCAGCCTTTCTAATTCAATTTATTTCTTGTTGGCAAAAAATTCCTAACATGAACTACCATTTGCCTGCTCTAAGTTGGCAAACTCGGTTACATGTGGGCAATTTATATTTTGTTTGTGATAGCTCCCTTATACAAATTGCAGTTACATTTAGAGAAAAATTTATAGATGAGTTGCGAATGCTTACAAAGTTCCGTATATGCGCGCGCATCTTCACAGGCAAAAAAAGAAGGACCACATAAAGAAAATTGACTATTTCCTTTAATTCATAGATTTAAGGAATAAACGATCTAAAAGGAGCTGGAATTGGTTTTTCTTAACTATCATTTTCTCGTTTTACGAACAGGTTTTAATTATTTTAAAAAGTAAGTTACTTTTTTAACTTGATTTCTTTGATCTTTGCGGTCTGTTCTTTATATTTCTTGCCTGTGTGCATGCGTGCGCATGTACATTGTTTTAGACGCCAAATCAAAACAACTACGTCACGCTGCAACTCATCTATAAGAAAATGAGAATAAAATTTATATATGTAAATTAAGTCACATCCAACTGCAATAAAAACCAATAAAAATACATGCCAACGTGAATCGAGAATTTTTGTTAACACCTGGGCATTCGCCTCGGCCAATTGCAGTGTCGACGACGTCGTAAATTAGAAAGGCTAAACGTATATATATGTGGTCTGGATTTTCAGCTTACGGAAAAACATATATGTCCCAGTTATAATATAGATGTAAAAAACGATTAAAACATAGTATATAAGAGAGCAATACACAAAACTTGGAAATAAAGTTTGAAATAAAATAGTCAATGTCTTATCGCCTGCATCTTTTAGCCTGTCAGTTTGCGTTTGGGGTCTGGAAATATTAACACCATTGCGTCACAATGAAACATGTCTAGCTAGCTAGCTACTATATGATGGGGTTAACTGTAGATAGGGACAAGTGATTTTACAAAATTCAAGTATAATTTTATCCAATCGAAGCCTGAAAAAATATTTTGTAAATGCTTCTGGTTGGTTATAGGGAATTTACCAAGCAAGTTCAACAAAGTGCCCAAGCTTTCAGATAAAAAATCTACCGAAATGAATAATTAAAACCCTTGTAAAACTAAAGAAAAAAGGGGTACCTACGTCCAGATGGCTAACTATTAACCCAACTAAAAAACTTGCTTTTCACAGGTAGCAGCTAGCTAGCTTTAACTATTCTATAGCTAGCTAGCTTGGTGACTAGACAAAGACATGTTCAGATTAGCTAAAAAACACCAGCTAGCTAATCAAAATACAATAATTCTTACCTTATATCAAGTATACTATAATATAAACTATTCTGGAGTTCCCGCCAGCAAGCCAAGCCAACCCTAAAAGAAATTCCCCACAGGCACAGCCAAAGGACACGATTCGTACAACCAGAATTTGAAGTGCTTTTGGTTATAGTCCAAAGCTTTGGCCAAGGAATGTAGAATACTAGAAGATCGTGAAGATCAGATTATTTACAATCTGTACTCTTATTAGTTGTAAACGAAACGAAGCTTTCCTATTGGCCTCTCAGGTAATAACAATGGCAGGGTCCGCGCAAATATTTTAGCCTAAAGCCTAAATATCACAGCCCCGTGCATCCAGCCTAGCTGCACTGTCTCTCTCTGTATCCCTCAAGGCGATTTTAAAGATTCCGCCTCGTGTAGCGGTCGGCGGAAATCAATTATAAGAACACTCAACTTTGGGTCTTTAAATGTTCTTACTTTTTTCAATCTAAGGCCTTAAAATGTGTTTAAATTGTTCTTGATTTTCCTCTTATGTTTATGTCCTTGGTACATTAATAAAGATAACAGAAAATAAACAATGTTGGCTAGGATAAAAATCTCTTATACCAAACTAAATAACAACTAAAGAAGAACAGCAATAGATAAGTCTAGCTAGATGGCTTTGGATGCTCTTGTAAAATCTAGGTTTATAGCCAAAATTTCAAACCGGGTTTGTTTAAGATTTATACATGGCTACAAAGAAAAGCGACACTATATTTATCTTATGCAAAACAACTAAAAACCACAATACAAACGTTTTTTGGAAAACAAAAAACCTTCTCTCAAATAACCACCGTAACGGTATATCGTCCACTTAGCATGCTGCCATCGCTGGAACTTCAGGTCGTATCAAAGGAACGGATCACATGGCCTACAAGGTTTAAATTTTAACCGTTACTACTTTTTTAAGTATTAAATTTTGGTTCACGGGAGTTAGAAAACCGCTTCGAATAACTGAAAATTCAAGTGCAGGTCTGAATAACTAGTAGTAGACACATATTTATACTTAGGTGTAGCTGGGTTACCAACAGTAGTTTCTCTATCCTGTTTTAACGTTTAAGTGTGGTTAATTAATACACACAATCCATCTAATTATCTTTTGACCACAATTTATACACAGAACCTTATTTTGCGAGATAAAAAAATGTTGCTCCCGTTATTACTGGCTGTGGCCTGTGTTTATAATTAAGCCAAAGTCGCAAAATATATATTTTATTAAAGATGCTGAACGAAGCGCATCACTATCAGCGCTCTACACAATATTTGACATAGAAAACTGAGCCATCACGCCGTTTTTGCTCTTGGCTAACATCAAAACGCTCTCACCGGACCTACATAATTGTTTTTAATAAGTTTTAATAATATTCCATTTCTCTATAAAGCATTGATAAAGTTTTTTATATTAAGCCAGTTCTCCACGAGGCGGACTACTTTTTTCGCAGCGTTACATGCGTACTGCTAGATACTGCGCAATATTTTAAGGTAGCGGCAGAAAATATGGAGATACGAGGTGTAGGATCTGTTTCCACTATTCGCGGCAACTTTAAAAATCAGCCAATCAGAATGCGACAAAGTGTAAATAAACTTCTCGTGTTTGAGCATTTGAGAAAAACAAAATGGCGTCGACATCATACGATCCTTCCTTTGTTGGTATGATTCCTAATAATAATATAGCTGCAAACCAACAACAACAACAATTGCAAGCTAGTAGTAGCCATCTCCTCAAGGCGGAAAATGTAGACATTTTCCGCCTCGTGGAAATCTGGCTTTATTGTACGGCCGATAATCGATCAGTATGAAACTCTGAGTCAAGTACTTTTCTTACAAGTTTTATCTTAAAAATCAATCAATTAATTAATGCTCTGCTTGTGGTATTGAGCACTTTTATGATATCATTTCATCACAAGATATAATCTGCAAAACAAAAATTATGCATGATTGTTTCATGTAGTTACACGGAACGATTACAGAACTATGTTTTTGTTTAAACCGAAGTTACAGTTCATTTTTGAAACTTTAACAAATAAATATTTCGCAAAATAGAAATTTTTTGTGTCCCGTTGTTTGTGGGGTAACGATAAGCAGTATTTTTTCTTTTTATACTACGCGTGCGGCGTTATTAAGCGTTCCATCTTGATATACCTGAACTCAAGCGATTTATACCGAGCGTTCTCCTTCAGAGCGGAAGGTCTTGGGCTAAACTCCGGCCGAGTCATGCCAGAGACTATATTAGTGTGAACCGATCTTTTCTGCTTAACGTTCAGCATAAAAATAGGATTGATATATTAGGCGATTGTCTAGTTAATTGGTCATTGTGTTTACACGCCTTCTCTAGCTCAAATGACAGCTTTATAGGCACTAGGAACCCCTTCACAGGATCCTCATTGATAACAGTACCATTAGGGACTGAAGAGGCTATCCTGGGTAAATAAAATAATAGTAATAGTTCAACCTAGGATTACCCATTTAGCATTAAAAAAATTTTGAGGCATCTTTAAAGTTGTTATCAAAAGGTGCCTTTTATAAATATCATCATTTTTCTTTCATTAATCTAAACCCGCCATCTAAAAACATGGTTTCTACATCATTTTTGTTGCATTGGAAATAAAGATTAAAATTTTAAAGTTTGCTGACTACCAAAACTTGATGTTGTTTGCAACAGTGTGCGAGAGAGACGCTTTGTGAGACATATGCCTTTATATAGCCTAAGGGCCGAAATTACGGGCCGTGCTTGTTCTTTTCATTAAAGATTTAAAATACATTATGAGTACAAGTTGCCATAGTGATAACTATTCCCTAATTAGAGTTTAGCAGAGATCAGATATCAACTTAGCACCCAGTAAACTAAGTTTTTCTTGTAAATTTGTTTATCTGTAGTACTTTAAGGGCAAGATGAATGTGGTATGAAAAATATTTTTTTCAGTAGAACTGACGACAAAAATACAAGCGATGTTGTTATAAATTGATTCATTTGTTTTTCAATTGGAACGGAACAAGTTAGTCCCAGTAAACTACAGGTAAACAGTGTGGAGGCTAAATTGAATTTAGGTGTGGATGTACGAAAATATGTCGTCGGGAAACTTGAAATAGATGTTGATAAGATCAAGAAACCTATCGAAAAAATGTTTTTTTCTTCAAATAATAATCCTGCATGAGGTGGTGCGACTTTTGTTCCAATAGCGGTTTCTATTTGTTGTAGTTATATATGATTAAGGAACTGGAAATAGTTGTTCTCTAGTACAAACAAGAGAAATGACTTGTATGTTTGGTGTATAGGTAGGGAATTCATGTTTAAATAATTTTATGTAGTGGATACACACATCTACACCTACTTGGTGCGATATATGGGTAGATGTTACATCTGCAGGTACAAGGATCACGTTCTTGCGTAATTTTGGTGGAGCATTTAAGCGGATTACGAAATCTTTCGTATCTTTTATATATGACTTAATTTTGGCAATAGAGGTTATAAAAAAAGATTCAGAAATCCAGATACATTTCCTGTCACAGAACTTATGGCTGATACGATTGGTCCCCTCTTTGTGAAATATAAGTAGTATATAATATAGTAGGAGTTATATATTTTACTGTATTTTTGTCTATCTAGCAATGATAGAGGTAAGTCTCACTATTTATTTTAGTTAAAAGATGCTTGGTTGGATCTTTGTGAGTCTTTGCATCAGAAGCTGACATGCTCTTGTATTTTTTTCAAGCTAGTCATCTTTGTTCATGATGACAATGAAATCACTTTTTTTGATAACCATGTTATTATTTCCCTATTGTTTTTTAGCGCTGTACATGGATACAATTGTTTGGATTCTTGAAAACAGGAGATTTTTCGATAAATTCGTAAAGATCCTGTACCAGAGAGTCACAGTAGTTTACGACAGTTTTATTTTGTAATTTTTTTTAGATTGGGTGCAATCCAATTTGACCTGTGATGGAGATTCCGCTGGAGCGCCATGGTTTGTGTGTTTAAAATTACCAGCGAAGGAGCGTTAATGGACTAATTCATCTATACACCTTTTGGTTTAAAAAGGACGGATTCGCTGACTTTAATCTGCAGCATTCAACCGCAACGCTATCATTACTAATGTAAAACCCGGTTTACACATTATTACTTTTATAACTCCTGATTCTTAATCCACTTATTTCTCCAGAATATTAATTGTTGCAAAATGATAACAAATTATACCAAACTGGTAGGAAAGTGCGAATTTCGTGAAGAAAAGCAGTTTAGTTTTGTGTGTAAGTAACCATTTTAATAGAGAATTGACAGCAAAAAAGCCTTTATTTTCAGCTACTTGTGAAAGGAAAATAAATTTGCTTTTCCATACCACCTTTATGGCGCGCCTTTTTTCAGGTAAAAACAGTTGCTTAACACTTTGATTATTGAAAAGTGTTTTTATTAAAACTTTGATTGCACGAAATAATTCCTGGCATTTTTTTTGCAATTGAGCTCAATTTCTGCCACCCTGCTGTCGCCAAATCGACCCAATAGGGTATTACCGGATAGGTAATTTAATTTTCTTTGTTATGGACGGCTATTTTGATAACTGACAGTTGCGTGATCATGACTTATAGCTAAAAGTTGACACGTCAGTATTCTGGCCGCTAATAATAGGCGTACTTTGAAGTTTGATGGTTTTGGATAATTTTCTCCTAAATAAAGGTAAATTCAGACTCGACTGTCAAAAAACATTGAGTTTGGTTGAACCGTATTTTTTGAAACTACCGATGGCTCCAAAATTGAAACTTTCAGGTAAGAGGTAAAACGTCCGTTACATTTGAGTTTATGGCAACAGTTTACCTTAGAAAGGAGATTGATGTAGAAGGCATGAGGATATGTGTATGACAATTAGATAGGAGTACAACGTTGATGAAAAACACAAACGATCTAAAAAACGTTTTCAACAAGTATGTAGTACTAGAAAAAAGGAGGATGTTTCATGATCTGTAAAGCAATTTAAAGGTAATTTTTCTGAGGCAACACATTTCGTACATTAAGAAAAATAACGAGGCAAAGTTATGAAGGAATATTCGTACTTATAAGAAGGAAATAAAGTTCACATAAGCTTTCTATATCTTAGGCGCCGTGTTGTTACGGACGCTGTTATAACTATGGCATCGAACGAAAAACAGCATTTAGACGACACGGCAGAAACAATTTCGCAACCCACGGATCTTACGTATCAATGCAGCTTTTGATAGCTGTAATTTTACTACAAACATTGTTTATACGATAAAATATACAACCAGATGTCAGATTACCTCCAAACTGTTACATCATCATTTCTAAATACAAGACGTTTAAAATTTTTCTTCTTAGTCTTAAGGAGGATGTATTGGATATGATCGCAGAACATCTTTAGAAGGAACACTTCATGAAAATTCATGAAATTACAAGCAACTAATAAGGAACTTGCCAGTCTCAGATGAACAAGCAACAAAGAGTGTAATACAATGATTTATTTATTTTTAAACAAGAGCTACAAGTTATAAAAATCCTATCAAACTCTTTTCCAGCATACTTTCGCTATAAGTAGAAACCAGACTAAAAAGTCCAGTTTAAGCTTGATCGAAAAAAGTTCTATGAACGAGTTTGGAAATAGTTACTTCGGGATAAGCAATACATGGGCATAAACAGCTACAGTTATTGTTAATACAATAATAACCGATTACCCGGGCTGTACCGCAAAAAATTTAGTTACAGCGAATATTGAAGTAATTTTTTTAACTAGCTAGCTAGCCAAGAATAAAATGGGCTTTAATGAGTTTTATATTGACTGAGTAACCAAAAAACTGAAGAAACGAGTCTGAAAATGAGAGGAGACGTATTTGTTATAATTTTGTCGTCCTGTATTTAGTTTTTTTGATAAAACTGGATATCAGATCATCGTTTTTATGGACAATGTAGCTAGTTAACTGGCCATGTTGAAGAAGCATTACAGACAGAATATTGCTGAATCTGGTTATTTTAACTGTTAAACTTGACATTGTTGTTGTTTCTATTCTATG
The DNA here is from genome assembly GCA_030067915.1 of Hydractinia echinata. Lineage (NCBI taxonomy): Eukaryota > Metazoa > Cnidaria > Hydrozoa > Anthoathecata > Hydractiniidae > Hydractinia > Hydractinia echinata. Next base: position 47,912 of record JASGCC010000323.1, on the reverse strand, counting down.
AAAATGTTTTTATCGATAAATGTATTGTAGGAGTTAGATATATAATCATTTCCAATGCTTCTTAAAACTTTTTTTTCGTGCTTGTTTACATTTTAAGCTACCATTTTTCTTGACGACGGGCAATACCATATCGGCCCGTCGTTAAGAGCGCTAAGCCAATCAGAATGCCTAAAAACCCGTATTGCCCGCTTGCAAAATCCAGACGGTTAACAAAAATAAATATGAATTACCAAGTGCACTGATGTCTTATAGACGTCTACACAGACGATGCACCGACTCCAAACCGGACGTCGCTACATTTGTGGCGTTGATGTGCCGGCTTGGACGAAGCTGAAAGCCTTAAAAAATTAAGTAACAGCGAGGCTCGACCAAAAATTAGCGTTGCTTATAAAAAAAGTGTTCGAATGTTAAAAAATAATAACTAATTGATCTGAGCATTACGCTATTAGCATTACAAGGGCTTTGACAACGTACCAGTAAACAAACAGGGTGCATACCGAAAGCTAATTTGAGCGAACAATAATTTTATTTCGGGAATGGATTGTTTTACTAAATTTTCGAGAAATTATTTTTGCTATTGGCCGAACACCGGAATTGCTTTTGTAAAAAATTATTAAATTTACACTAACAATGACTTATTATCTCCAAATTCTGCTAAAACTAAGGTTTTAAAAATTAAAGATTTAATTTTCGCTTAAATTAATTTCATTAAAGTAGTACATGCCTAAGCCTATTATACGCACAGCAACTAATTTTCACAATAAATAAATATTTCGCAAATATTTTCGCAAATGTTTACGCAAATGTTTTCACGCCGAAGTTTCTACAAATAGTTAAAATGAAAGAAATTTGACGAAAAAAAACGTCGTGGTTATCCATAGAAATTTTTTTTGAAAACCATGAAGCAATGGTTTGTTTTACACGCTATTTCAAAGATAAATAATAATTAACACAAAAACTCGTAAAGATGATACGAAAGTTATTTTCCCCCCCAAAAAAATTAAAAGAACCCATTCTCGAACGTCTTTTCTATTGAATTAGAGATGTCTAAAACATCTCTAATTCATAGAAAAGACTCGAAGTAGTTTCTTTCCATTAAAGCGTTTGAGCCCAAACAATGTGTCAAATACTTTAATTTAACTTGTTTTCTTTTCTCTCAAAAAAATTACGATAAACGTTGTGATACGTTGCGGCTTGCCAAACTCACAGATTCTTAAGCTGAAATCTCTTTAAACTTTATCAACCTATCAAAACAATGTTTAATTATATATATATAAATATAGTTGTAGAAAACTTTCCTAATATCAAGCACCAACAAAAATATATAAAAAAACACTTCCCAATGAAATTCACACTTCCCTCATATTCATGGTTTCCATTCTTTACTGTACCGGAGATGAATGTGACATTTTTACAACCTTCAAAGGCTAGTTGATTGGTTACTTTGCATGCTGCTCTATGCTTAATCATGGCGGGGAAAAAGACTCGTAGACTAAAAAATAGTCGGTTAATCTGCTATGTTGACTTGACTCGAACAAATCATCTGATGGAGTTTATTTGGATGATTTTTTGTTGTTGTTATTGTCAAGTTAAATAAAAACCCTCTTAATTTATTACGAAATTTGATCCCTATTCTTTACACACATAACGGGAATACAGTTATTACTATTACACATATGCCGTATTACTGACAAACATATAATGGTCAACTTCACGTGGAGATAATTTACAACCTTTCAGGGATACGCAGTGTCAGAAGCAGTCCATGAAAATCCATCCTGCCATAATTTTGTCCACCACAAATGAATAAGATAATTTTGTGTATACACCGAAACATGATATTCCCCAGGTTGGATTCGCTTCAGTTGGTCAATCATTACAAACTTGTGTAAATTAAACATGTTTATTTTATTCTTTTTAGAATAATTTCTTTGACACTCAACATCCCATTTTACTTGCCATTTCTTTATCTTCGGATGCCACATAATAGCCGGATTGCTTTGCCACACTAAGTGCACTTGGTTTTGTAAAAATTTAATAAACTGCGGGGTACAACCAAAGCTACGATCGCAGGTCGAATTAGAGTTGGGTGGAAAAGGTATCCATAGACCATGCGTTATAAAAAGTAAATCAGGTTTTCCTGACTGATTGAAAACTTTGTTTTGTAAAGAGGGAGGGTGTTTAGCGGTGCAACCACCTCCACAATGTCGAATACTTGACCAAGTTTCATTGATACGTAATATCTCTACATCTTTACCATGTAAAAAACGCAAACTGAGACGTATGCAAGTCCCATTCTTAAAATATACTATACTATCCCTATCAAACCATCTTGCATCCCCTTTACTATTAACATGAGATATTGTAACATGTTTGACTTCCGTGTTTTCTTCATTTGTTCTGTTGATGAAACGATTTAGAAGCAACCAATATGTTTTCCTCATGTTGGAATCACCAGCTACCATCAGCCATTTCATGCATCTATTTTGGGGAACAACTCTTTCTTTCTTTATTTCGTTATCATTGTTTTTGTGTTGTGAAGTAATCCAGATCATTAACTCTTCACCGCCCGAATTTTGTAAGTTCAATAGTACCAAAGTGAATCCAACGCAGAAGACAATTAAACACAAAATCTTTCTAAATCTTCTCATGTTGTTATTCTAAAACATGAAAAGCATCAAACATGATGTAAAATTACTCTAACATGTTACAACGAAATTTCTTATAGCATGAGAATATTTTAGCTTCCATGTGAAATGTTAATTTTGCTACATATAACCTAGTAAGAGAGCTACCGAGATATATGTAGAGGAACTTGAAAGTAAAAAGACTGTTTGTTTTTCTATAAGCTTTCGGCTTTTCTTAAGCCATGATCACATCAGTTTTTACCAACAACGTTAACAATTCTTTCATTTATACAGCTGGTGCAATATGTTTATTATAAATTAGGTTTTTCTCTCTCAAAAAAGAGACTTTCCTTGATCTCCAGAATATAATTAGTGGCCTCCGATGTCAAAACAGTAAAGCTGTTTAAATCTCCATAATGTGACGGAAATTACAAATCGGGTGTATTTTAAAACCGTTTGTTTGTTTGTTTGTTTTTAAAAATCGAATGAATTATTTAGACACGTTCGAATGTTCGAATTCTACTCAAAAAGCTCGAATTACATTGTATCAATATAAAAGGGTTATGGCCACCAGAACACCGTTCCTTTGTTCGCCATGCAAAAGGAATTACAGTGAAGTCTCCCTAGATGAAGAAATGTAAATAATAATGACAACAAATTTCAGACGCAGATCTAGCCAATTTTTTTACTATGTCAAAAGCGTTAAATATAAAACAAAACAAAAACAACAACGAGTTTTACGTACACTAATCCGAGGTTAAGTCTTAGAAATACATCTTTCTCCTAAAAAATATTCTTGAACATTTTGATCGGCAGAGTTGAGTTTCTTCAGCAGCTTTCTCGTTGCTGTACCTAAAAAGTGTAAATCACATTTTTGAATGTTGCAAGTGTTTGCTGCATTTTCTGTACAGAAATGCAAAATCAGCGATCAAAAAGCAGGCACATTGTTTATTACATTAGTCACGGTTGATCCGGTATGCCATTGTTTTTTAAACCAATCATGTTGATTTATCGAGAATTTAAACCAATCAGGATATTTTAAAATCATAAACTTTTTTAATCGACATGTGAGGCGAAGTAAACTTTTTTTTGATAACTAAAGTCAATTTTATTTGAAAAATAAAATCACTAAAAAGCTTATAAAGCTAACAAAAACAAATGCTTTGCTTAACCCGTTCAGTATAAAAGACTTAAAAAACTGAAGGAAATTTTCAGCTTAATGCCTACTTAAAATGTCAACATTTAACATTTAAAACATTTAAAATTGTATTACATTTCGTTAGCAAAAGCTAACGAAATGTTATACAATTTTGTGGACAGTAGTTATGAGTAGAAAGGATACCACCTATCTCTCTTCCCCGCTCTCATCAAAAATGTTAAGATAAACGCTAGAAATTAGTTAAACAAAAAATGTAGCAACCTGAAACCACATATAGCTAAATTTGCCACAAAATTGAATGAAAATCGTTTTGATTAGCTAAGATTATAGACAAAACATTCTAGCTATAGTTACAAATAAGAAGAAATATATATAACTTAGCTATTATAGACACAAAAAAGATTAACAAAAACAACTAACCTTAAAACTATTGCGCAGCGATCCTTGTTTGTTTTTACATGGGTAGGAAGATAATACTCTGCAGGTTAATTTCTTTGGAATAAACAAAAATCAACTTGTTTTTGTAGCACGTCAGGAAATGCTAACATAGAATTACATTTAATCTTCTCTAGCAATTCGGCATATATTTTATGTATCCCATCAAAATTTTCTCATTCGAAAACCAACTTCACACGCTCTCGCAAGCTGTTGCAAGCCATGTTGAGAACGGAAAGATCCTTCCGAACATGTGCAACCGATATTTATACCAAACGCCTATAATCTTTATCAATACCTAGAATCAATCTTGACAGGGTTTGTGTTCTATAAAGTCTAGTTCCACGGTCAAAGCCTTACGAAAAAACGTAGCGTAGTTATGTCTAGAAAGAACCTTGACAGGGTTTGTGCGCTATAACGTCTAGCGCAAGGGTCAAACCCTCACGGAAGAACATATTATAGTAATACCTAGAAACAACCTTGACAGGGTTTGTGTGCTATAAAGTATAGTCTTACGGTCAAATCCTTACGGAGAAACATTCCATTTTTTATACCGGGAAACAACCTTGACAGGGTGTGTGTGTTATGAAGTAGATATTGTTACAGTCTGACATAAAATAGTACTCTAAGTACAACCTCGCCCCCAGGGCATCTTGTATCTTTTTTGACCCCCGGGACGGCGATACAAACATGGCCCTGGAGGAGGCCTCGTCACGCTAAGCGAGCTCGGCGTTTTACGTCAGAGATACGTGCGGCGAGTTTGTTTTGATTCCTCTCATACGCAACACACAAACTGCTCGCATATTGCCCTCGATTGTTTTCTAAATGTATAAATATACAATCATGTTATTTAGGCTGCTGTTTACTTGAAGAAATTCAAGCAATTTAGTTATGTGCATTTTACTGAATTGGCTGGCTAGCAAGCACTGGGTCGCAAAACTTGTAGCTAGGGGTAACTTGGAAATTGGTAAATGATTTGCCCACCTCACCATAGCACTTCGTTGGTTCTCTAAGGTGCAAATATGGCTACATAACTTTCAAATGGTCGTGTCATTCTAGGTGCTAGACAGAAATTTAACTTCATATTAACATTTACATTTTTTACTCATTTTGGCTGAACTTTAGAATTCTCATTTACTGTAAGTTCATATCTGTGTCTGCATTAACTGCTTTTATATGATGACCAAGATTTTGCTGTACGAATCCCAAAGTTGCTTTTTTATTATTTTTTTGCACAAAATTTATTTAAACAATAGTTAACTGAAACTGAATTCGTATATGATGGACTCACTGCTTGCAGTTATATTGGGCGAAAAAGGCTTCAAAAACGTATTTACTTTAGAAGTCTTTTTTGCTTTTACATTTTGTGGCCTTAACATTTCCAAAAAACCACTCATTACTGATAAATTCTGCTTTTTGTTTTCCTAATGACATGTTTTTAAAACGCCTTACAGCCTTTTTATTTTTTACTCAACAAGCTCACATTTTATTGCACACACAGATATACAAAATCAAGGTTTTTGTTGTTTAAAACATAAATAATCCAAAAAATTTATCAAAAGCATTATGCTGGTTTGAAAATTGAAATCGACAAGTCCACATCTGATCTGTTTCGTCGATTCAATGTATCACTGCCTTAATAGTTTAGAAAGAATTGGTATACAACTTTGCCAACAGCAAAGTATTGCTACCTTAAGACAGGTCACACAATGATAGCAGTTTTATATTTTTGTAAATGCTGAAGTGTAATTACCTGTTTGTAAACATTGAGATAATAATAAATAAGAATAAGAATAAAAGAATAAAATGTTTGAGGAATAATTATTTGAGGAAATTATTTTGGGGATTGTGGACCAAAATTAGTTCCATAAAGTCGCACTTTTTAGAACTCATCAAAATTCTGCTGCTGTTCAAAAACGATTTTTAATTGATATATACATCTATTTATTGTTATTATTCTGCATATTAAAATGCCAAACTAGCTAACCGTGTAGATTAATTCAATATTCTCATAAGAGCATCCAATCACAAAAAGATATCAGCAAAAAGATATTCTTTGCAACTAAATTTTTCGTTTACTGGCATAATTTTAGGTTGAATCTTATCTGACCTATTTCTGAGGTTAGAATAGCTTTTAAAATTTTATGAACCTGTATCTTAGTCCTGTATTGATATGCTGTCAAAAACGGCTTATCGGCGTCTCTGAAAAGGGCTAAATTCTGAAACTCAGAAAGTATGATGATAATAGAACTATTTTTGGTTCAATTTTATCAAACCAATCTAAAACCATATCATACCAAATCTCAAGTCAATATTTTAATTTTTACTGAAGTTATGGGACGCTATATATACTATATACTCGGTTTAGACTTTTTTTGCTATTTTTTTATGTTCACTGCTTTGTAATTAGTATTAAAACTCTTGAGATAATATATCACAGTGGTGAGCTGTTTAATATCTACCACTATCTTCAGTACATCCTGGATTTAACCATATACCAGATTGAGCGCTCAATCAAAGTGTGACTTAGAATTTGATTGAGATAGATTTACTGAAATTTCTTCATAGCGTGTTAAAAAAGGCCTAGCAAGAATCAGTTTAAGAAAATCTTCCTACCTTTTCTCTTCCTCAAAATGGCTGTGTAATTTTTTTATGCCTCGTGTAAAATTATCTTTGATCGGATTGGTCTAAAAGAACTCCATAACAAGTTTCAAGTCAATAACTTTATTTTTTTACCGAAGTTATTGCACTTTGAATTTTCTTGAATTAGGCCGGGTAAATGTGCAGTCAATGATAAAATGGCTCCGACGGTTAACCTACTGGCTTTTTTTATTTTTTATGGTAACCAAAGCATATAACGTAATAAAACATGCCCACTAATAACAACCTGATATAATTTAAAACGTAATGATACATATATTTTGTAAAAAAAAACATTTTCGATATTTTGTGCAAAATTATTTTGTATATAAAGAACATGGGCGGCACTAGGTCTCACAGCTAGTAATTTTATGTAACGTCACTTGGAAACAAGTTGAGTGTCTTTCTTTTGTTCTTATCTTGATAGTTTGCTAGGTATAGCGTGCTAGCTAGCTACTTTTGTAGTTTTATTAAATTTCCCAGCTGTTGAAATATTTCCATGCAAGCAGTATTACTTTATGATGTCTTATTTTATACTCTCATTGCTTAGTAATGCTTTTTATTAAATTTTACACTTTGAAAACAACATATTTTAATACTGTTTCCTCCTGTTCATCACAGACTCGCCGCCTCGCCAAAATGTTTTGTATGACGCAATAATTATGTGACATATCCGCGCCAATCAGGTTTCATATCGGACCAGCCTCCTCCAGGGCCATGTTCGTATCGCCGTCCCGGGGGTCAGAAAAGATACAAGATGCCCTGGGGACGAGGTTGCTCTAAGTATCTTTATATAAAAAACAGTATTATAAGTATTTCTACAAAAAGGAGGTAAAAAGGTTCTTAAAAAGGAAAGGCGAACAAAAATTATTTTGTGGCAGCCAGAAAATAAATTTTAAGAGAGAAATTTCTAAATCCTAAAATCTACTAAGATAACTACTGTGATAACAAATAATCTATATTATAATACCCGTATACGTCTGTCCGTCTGTCACGCAAAATGGCTGCCGATATCCCGATAACCAGGGGGTTGTTTAATCGAAAATCTTTTTATTGATTAAAATATATTCAAGAAAATAATATATTTCCTTAAATAATTTAATTATTTTAATTTACTAACCTTAATTAAAAAAATCAATTAAGTGATTAAAATGAATGCATTATTTAAATACGCCATTTTTAATAATAATTACCCCCGTGATCTCAATCGCTAATTTCCCTCGGGAGCCACAGAAAACAAATAGGACACTTTTACTGACAGTTTTATTACTTTGTTTTGATCGCTTGCACGTAGTATACCAATCAAAACGCCTGATTCTTTGAAAAACCAATCCAAGATTTTCGCGGCCTAGCGATGCCAACGAAGGAACATGATGACGAAGGCCATTTTGGTTTTGAATGTTGTCGTGGTCAGTGAAGGTTCTAGGTCTGCTTGACCTTTTTTTTCTTCTAAAACCTTTATATTTTGTGTTATTTGTTTTCTATATGTTTTTACATGTTAAGATAAATATATTGTCACGTTTTTTAGCCATGTACAAGTCTTAAACGCACCATTTTTAGGATTGTTGGCTAGGAACGAAGATTTTTAAGGATCATTCTACAGAGCCAGCTAGCTAGTTACCCTCAGTTATTACTATTCAGTTTGGTATAATAGCTTTTTATCCTAGCCAATATTTTTATGTTCAAGTTAGCTCCTTTAGCTACCTCCTAGCTAGCTCCTTAGCTACCTCTGGATAAAAAGAGAAAGTAGCCAAATGCACTGTGTTTGACTGCAACACAATTCTTAATTCTTATGCTAAGTAAATGCAGTTAGGCAGCCAGCACTTTTATTACTGTTATGAAAACTTATGCTGCAAAATAAAATTGCTCACTATTTTAACTAAACAGGATAACGACAGGCGGTTTCCTGGATTTTTTTTAACCGAAGTCGCAATAAAGATATTTAAAAGTTGTGTTATGCCTATACTCATCTCTGCGACACTGTTTACCTGTACTAACCGCTCAGTCCAGTGTTAGCAACGAGCTGTTTCCTGTTTTTCTGTTTAACCGAAGTTGCAATAACGTTTTTTTTGGAAAAGGCTATTACACACCTAGATATATGGATGTGTCACATTGTTTACCTGTACTAAGCACTCAGCTGGGAGTAACATTTCTTTTGACCTTTCACCGGGAACATTCTCCGAAAAATAAAAAAGTTTGGCCAGCTGTTTATGCTATGACGGGGTGACAACGAATCTGTGTTTTTATTTCAGCTTAAAATGTGGAATGTTTGAAAAAATTATTACACCAGAAACACCATGAATTGTGTGCACTTTACTCAATTTACTACATACTATATACCTGTACTAAAGCGCTTTACCTGTTGACGGTTCTTATTAATCAATCATTCTGGTTTTCAACGTGGGGTAACACAGTTACTTGTAGCTTAACCCGGCGTTTCAACAGAGTGTATCCTGTGTCATGATTAATTTGTTAACGTTTACTGCAACTTATTCTGCAAAATAAAATAATATTGACTAATTTTTTTTGCTATGATAGGGTAACTACGGGTTATAAACTGTGCTAAAATGGTATTAAGCATAAACATGTGCAACTAAGCGCTTAGTCCAATGTTAACGACAGTCTGTTTTCTGTGTTTATGTTAGACCAAAGTTGTGATAAAGTTTTTTTGGAAAAAGGTATTGTACCTACATGAATGCGCGATATTGTTTACCTGTACTAAGCGCGCTGCCCGGAGTAACATTCACTTTTGAACTTTGACCGACATATGTATACCTGTACAAGAGTGCTCCACCTGAATGTGTCGCACAGTTTACAGTTCTTATTAATTGCGCCACAGGATTTTTAAATGCTGGGTAACACATTTACTTGTGGCTTACCCCGGCGTGCGACGCCGGGTCCTCGGCTAGTTAACTATATTTCACAAGTAAGTATCCATAGACACGTGAAAACATAAGAGAGTCAACAAATCCAACATATTTAGTAAAAGCTTTCGGCCTTAATCTTCAGTCATAATACAAAGTTGTTAACATATAACATGTAATTGATAGAAAATGTAACGTAAAATGATTTCCTAATATGGACAAGTCATTATCACACTTCAGCATACGCACGAATGCTGTATTCCTAGAAGAGTGATTAATGATACTAATCAAATAAGTACAATGGAGCTGTTGATGTATTCCTATTGAGAGCTGGTTTATCTCTATAGATCATGAGACTCTCCTTAATTTCTAAAAGAAAATTGTTTTGTGCCGATGTTATGACACTGAAGTCGTTAATCGAAACCACAAGAGAATAGATGATCTTAACAGCCGTAGACTGGGTGCTATTAACACGCTTACCCGTAACCGGTGACACTCCTAAGTGTTCAGAAGCTCTCACTTTCAAATGTCGGTTAGTTTTGCCAAGATGAGTAGTATTGCAACTACATTGATATATGACATTCGATAGAAGAGCTTTATGAACACGATCTTTGAATTTAAAGAACGATGACAAACGAACTGGTGATGTAAGTATCTATATATCTTTTACAGAATTTTCATCGCTGTATGGGGTGAAAATAAGTAGGTTTTAGATGTGCTTACCAGTAAAATTTAAAAATAAGGTCTTTCACTTGAGATAACTAAGAATATTTTACGTACTATAGTAGTAACAGCATTTTATAACCTTCGTTTAAACTTCTTTGAACTTAAGTAATATCTGTAATGACCAACAACAATATTTTTTTCATGTTTTGTGTCTCTTTTCCACAACAATTTGAATAAATATATAGACCGGCGTCACCGGAATTTTTAACTCCCCTAAATAATGACTCCCCAGTCATAACATGGATGGTCATAATAAATTAGTTTATAATGACACCCCAGTTAAGATAAACTAGTTAATAATAACTCCCCAGTCATAATAAACTAGTGAATTGTTACCCCCTAGAGTCAACATTTCCTAAGAAATAATAACTCCCCCAGTTTATTTTGACTCCCTTATATTTTTTTTGGATTGAACGGTAGAAAGTCGGTTCAGTTACTAAATGTTATATGAACAAAATTTTACCAGACTTTTTTGTACCCGACCAAGATCTTACCCCGAATTTTTTGCCTTAACTAAAAAATTTGTGAGCAAACGTTTTTTGCATTTTGGACGTAAATTTGTGCTTCGAACTGAAAATAAAAAATAGAAGGTTTTGAGTGATTTGAAAGATCTAGTCGGAAAGAATTTACCAATTTTCAAAGTTAATCGGCGGGAAGTGACAAAACTTGCTGTAAAGAACGCATGACTACAGAATAAGAAGTACAGTAGAAAAGAAATTTTTTTCGAAATCCTAGCAAAATTACAAATCAATAAAAATAGGAAAGAATAAAGACATTGTACCCGTAAGGTAAAGATAAGGTGTCTTTTATTTATAAATCCTAAAAAACGTCAAAAATTGATAGAAATACAAAAATTTCTTGGTAATTTGGGATGCCTTTTATGAAAGAGTTGTTTAGTGTGTATTTTTAGTACAAAAGTAATATGAGAAAAATCCTTCAGTGCAATAACTTCGGTAAAAAAATAAAGTTATTGACTTGAAACTTGTTATGGAGTTCTTTTAGACCAATCCGATCAAAGATAATTTTACACGAGGCATAAAAAAATTACACAGCCATTTTGAGGAAGAGAAAAGGTAGGAAGATTTTCTTAAACTGATTCTTGCTAGGCCTTTTTTAACACGCTATGAAGAAATTTCAGTAAATCGATCTCAATCAAATTCTAAGTCACACTTTGATTGAGCGCTCAATCTGGTATATGGTTAAATCCAGGATGTACTGAAGATAGTGGTAGATATTAAACAGCTCACCACTGTGATATATTATCTCAAGAGTTTTAATACTAATTACAAAGCAGTGAACATAAAAAAATAGCAAAAAAAGTCTAAACCGAGTATATAGTATATATAGCGTCCCATAACTTCAGTAAAAATTAAAATATTGACTTGAGATTTGGTATGATATGGTTTTAGATTGGTTTGATAAAATTGAACCAAAAATAGTTCTATTATCATCATACTTTCTGAGTTTCAGAATTTAGCCCTTTTCAGAGACGCCGATAAGCCGTTTTTGACAGCATATCAATACAGGACTAAGATACAGGTTCATAAAATTTTAAAAGCTATCCTAACCTCAGAAATAGGTCAGATAAGATTCAACCTAAAATTATGCCAGTAAACGAAAAATTTAGTTGCAAAGAATATCTTTTTGCTGATATCTTTTTGTGATTGGATGCTCTTATGAGAATATTGAATTAATCTACACGGTTAGCTAGTTTGGCATTTTAATATGCAGAATAATAACAATAAATAGATGTATATATCAATTAAAAATCGTTTTTGAACAGCAGCAGAATTTTGATGAGTTCTAAAAAGTGCGACTTTATGGAACTAATTTTGGTCCACAATCCCCAAAATAATTTCCTCAAATAATTATTCCTCAAACATTTTATTCTTTTATTCTTATTCTTATTTATTATTATCTCAATGTTTACAAACAGGTAATTACACTTCAGCATTTACAAAAATATAAAACTGCTATCATTGTGTGACCTGTCTTAAGGTAGCAATACTTTGCTGTTGGCAAAGTTGTATACCAATTCTTTCTAAACTATTAAGGCAGTGATACATTGAATCGACGAAACAGATCACATGTGGACTTGTCGATTTCAATTTTCAAACCAGCATAATGCTTTTGATAAAATTTTTGGATTATTTATGTTTTAAACAACAAAAACCTTGATTTTGTATATCTGTGTGTGCAATAAAATGTGAGCTTGTTGAGTAAAAAATAAAAAGGCTGTAAGGCGTTTTAAAAACATGTCATTAGGAAAACAAAAAGCAGAATTTATCAGTAATGAGTGGCTTTTTGGAAATGTTAAGGCCACAAAATGTAAAAGCAAAAAAGACTTCTAAAGTAAATACGTTTTTGAAGCCTTTTTCACCCAATATAACTGCAAGCAGTGAGTCCATCATATACGAATTCAGTTTCAGTTAACTATTGTTTAAATAAATTTTGGGCAAAAAAATAATAAAAAAGCAACTTTGGGATTCGTACAGCAAAATCTTGGTCATCATATAAAAGCAGTTAATGTAGACACAGATATGAACTTGCAGTAAATGAGAATTCTAAAGTTCAGCCAAAATGAGTAAAAAATGTAAATGTTAATATGAAGTTAAATTTATGTCTAGCACCTAGAATGACACGACCATTTGAAAGTTATGTAGCCATATTTGCACCTTAGAGAACCAACGAAGTGCTATGGTGAGGTGGGCAAATCATTTACCAATTTACCCCTAGCTACAAGTTTTGCGACCCAGTGCTTGCTAGCCAGCCAATTTAGTAAAATGCACATAACTAAATTGCTTGAATTTCTTCAAGTAAACAGCAGCCTAAATAACATGATTGTATATTTATACATTTAGAAAACAATCGAGGGCAATATGCGAGCAGTTTGTGTGTTGTGTATGAGAGGAATCAAAACAAACTCGCCGCACGTATCTCTGACGTAAAACGCCGAGCTCGCTTAGCGTGACGAGGCCTCCTCCAGGACCATGTTTGTATCGCCGTCCCGGGGGTCAAAAAAGATACAAGATGCCCTGGGGGCGAGGTTGTACTTAGAGTACTATTTTATGTCAGACTGTAACAATATCTACTTCATAACACACACACCCTGTCAAGGTTGTTTCCCGGTATAACCATGGAATGTTTCTCCGTAAGGATTTGACCGTAAGACTATACTTTATAGCACACAAACCCTGTCAAGGTTGTTTCTAGGTATTACTATAATATGTTCTTCCGTGAGGGTTTGACCCTTGCGCTAGACGTTATAGCGCACAAACCCTGTCAAGGTTCTTTCTAGGTATTGATAAAGATTATAGGCGTTTGGTATAAATATCGGTTGCACATGTTCGGAAGGATCTTTCCGTTCTCAACATGGCTTGCAACAGCTTGCGAGAGCGTGTGAAGTTGGTTTTCGAATGAGAAAATTTTGATGGGATACATAAAATATATGCCGAATTGCTAGAGAAGATTAAATGTAATTCTATGTTAGCATTTCCTGACGTGCTACAAAAACAAGTTGATTTTTGTTTATTCCAAAGAAATTAACCTGCAGAGTATTATCTTCCTACCCATGTAAAAACAAACAAGGATCGCTGCGCAATAGTTTTAAGGTTAGTTGTTTTTGTTAATCTTTTTTGTGTCTATAATAGCCAAGTTATATATATTTCTTCTTATTTGTAACTATAGCTAGAATGTTTTGTCTATAATCTTAGCTAATCAAAACGATTTTCATTCAATTTTGTGGCAAATTTAGCTATATGTGGTTTCAGGTTGCTACATTTTTTGTTTAACTAATTTCTAGCGTTTATCTTAACATTTTTGATGAGAGCGGGGAAGAGAGATAGGTGGTATCCTTTCTACTCATAACTACTGTCCACAAAATTGTATAACATTTCGTTAGCTTTTGCTAACGAAATGTAATACAATTTTAAATGTTTTAAATGTTAAATGTTGACATTTTAAGTAGGCATCAAGCTGAAAATTTCCTTCAGTTTTTTAAGTCTTTTATACTGAACGGGTTAAGCAAAGCATTTGTTTTTGTTAGCTTTATAAGCTTTTTAGTGATTTTATTTTTCAAATAAAATTGACTTTAGTTATCAAAAAAAAGTTTACTTCGCCTCACATGTCGATTAAAAAAGTTTATGATTTTAAAATATCCTGATTGGTTTAAATTCTCGATAAATCAACATGATTGGTTTAAAAAACAATGGCATACCGGATCAACCGTGACTAATGTAATAAACAATGTGCCTGCTTTTTGATCGCTGATTTTGCATTTCTGTACAGAAAATGCAGCAAACACTTGCAACATTCAAAAATGTGATTTACACTTTTTAGGTACAGCAACGAGAAAGCTGCTGAAGAAACTCAACTCTGCCGATCAAAATGTTCAAGAATATTTTTTAGGAGAAAGATGTATTTCTAAGACTTAACCTCGGATTAGTGTACGTAAAACTCGTTGTTGTTTTTGTTTTGTTTTATATTTAACGCTTTTGACATAGTAAAAAAATTGGCTAGATCTGCGTCTGAAATTTGTTGTCATTATTATTTACATTTCTTCATCTAGGGAGACTTCACTGTAATTCCTTTCGCATGGCGAACAAAGGAACGGTGTTCTGGTGGCCATAACCCTTTTATATTGATACAATGTAATTCGAGCTTTTTGAGTAGAATTCGAACATTCGAACGTGTCTAAATAATTCATTCGATTTTTAAAAACAAACAAACAAACAAACGGTTTTAAAATACACCCGATTTGTAATTTCCGTCACATTATGGAGATTTAAACAGCTTTACTGTTTTGACATCGGAGGCCACTAATTATATTCTGGAGATCAAGGAAAGTCTCTTTTTTGAGAAAGAAAAACCTAATTTATAATAAACATATTGCACCAGCTGTATAAATGAAAGAATTGTTAACGTTGTTGGTAAAAACTGATGTGATCATGGCTTAAGAAAAGCCGAAAGCTTATGGAAAAACAAACAGTCTTTTTACTTTCAAGTTCCTCTACATATATCTCGGTAGCTCTCTTACTAGGTTATATGTAGCAAAATTAAAATTTCACATGGAAGCTAAAATATTCTCATGCTATAAGAAATTTCGTTGTAACATGTTAGAGTAATTTTACATCATGTTTGATGCTTTTCATGTTTTAGAATAACAACATGAGAAGATTTAGAAAGATTTTGTGTTTAATTGTCTTCTGCGTTGGATTCACTTTGGTACTATTGAACTTACAAAATTCGGGCGGTGAAGAGTTAATGATCTGGATTACTTCACAACACAAAAACAATGATAACGAAATAAAGAAAGAAAGAGTTGTTCCCCAAAATAGATGCATGAAATGGCTGATGGTAGCTGGTGATTCCAACATGAGGAAAACATATTGGTTGCTTCTAAATCGTTTCATCAACAGAACAAATGAAGAAAACACGGAAGTCAAACATGTTACAATATCTCATGTTAATAGTAAAGGGGATGCAAGATGGTTTGATAGGGATAGTATAGTATATTTTAAGAATGGGACTTGCATACGTCTCAGTTTGCGTTTTTTACATGGTAAAGATGTAGAGATATTACGTATCAATGAAACTTGGTCAAGTATTCGACATTGTGGAGGTGGTTGCACCGCTAAACACCCTCCCTCTTTACAAAACAAAGTTTTCAATCAGTCAGGAAAACCTGATTTACTTTTTATAACGCATGGTCTATGGATACCTTTTCCACCCAACTCTAATTCGACCTGCGATCGTAGCTTTGGTTGTACCCCGCAGTTTATTAAATTTTTACAAAACCAAGTGCACTTAGTGTGGCAAAGCAATCCGGCTATTATGTGGCATCCGAAGATAAAGAAATGGCAAGTAAAATGGGATGTTGAGTGTCAAAGAAATTATTCTAAAAAGAATAAAATAAACATGTTTAATTTACACAAGTTTGTAATGATTGACCAACTGAAGCGAATCCAACCTGGGGAATATCATGTTTCGGTGTATACACAAAATTATCTTATTCATTTGTGGTGGACAAAATTATGGCAGGATGGATTTTCATGGACTGCTTCTGACACTGCGTATCCCTGAAAGGTTGTAAATTATCTCCACGTAAGTTGACCATTATATGTTTGTCAGTAATACGGCATATGTGTAATAGTAATAACTGTATTCCCGTTATGTGTGTAAAGAATAGGGATCAAATTTTGTAATAAATTAAGAGGGTTTTTATTTAACTTGACTATAACAACAACAAAAAATCATCCAAATAAACTCCATCAGATGATTTGTTCGAGTCAAGTCAACATAGCAGATTAACCGACTATTTTTTAGTCTACGAGTCTTTTCCCCGCCATGATTAAGCATAGAGCAGCATGCAAAGTAACCAATCAACTAGCCTTTGAAGGTTGTAAAAATAACACATTCATCTCCGGTACAGTAAAGAATGGAAACCATGAATATGAGGGAAGTGTGAATTTCATTGGGAAGTGTTTTTTTATATATTTTTGTTGGTGCTTGATATTAGGAAAGTTTTCTACAACTATATTTATATATATATAATTAAACATTGTTTTGATAGGTTGATAAAGTTTAAAGAGATTTCAGCTTAAGAATCTGTGAGTTTGGCAAGCCGCAACGTATCACAACGTTTATCGTAATTTTTTTGAGAGAAAAGAAAACAAGTTAAATTAAAGTATTTGACACATTGTTTGGGCTCAAACGCTTTAATGGAAAGAAACTACTTCGAGTCTTTTCTATGAATTAGAGATGTTTTAGACATCTCTAATTCAATAGAAAAGACGTTCGAGAATGGGTTCTTTTAATTTTTTTGGGGGGGAAAATAACTTTCGTATCATCTTTACGAGTTTTTGTGTTAATTATTATTTATCTTTGAAATAGCGTGTAAAACAAACCATTGCTTCATGGTTTTCAAAAAAAATTTCTATGGATAACCACGACGTTTTTTTTCGTCAAATTTCTTTCATTTTAACTATTTGTAGAAACTTCGGCGTGAAAACATTTGCGTAAACATTTGCGAAAATATTTGCGAAATATTTATTTATTGTGAAAATTAGTTGCTGTGCGTATAATAGGCTTAGGCATGTACTACTTTAATGAAATTAAACAATCTTGTCGAGTAAAATTCAATTAAATTCGGTATTTTAGTTATGTATTTCACATATTTATTTTTTTTAAAGACCTGTTCATCAAAATTTAGCCTAATTTTATTATGCTATGTAAATTCATGCTATTTATAGAACATGCAATTATTTTGCCTGGATTTGTATTCAGTAATATTCTAACATTTAAGGTCGATGTAATCATGAAAATAGCATCAGAATTACTGGCCAATTTGTACTTTCTCATTTTACTTCATGGACTACACCAACCTCGTCCCCAGCGCGTGTCGTCTTTTTTTGTATCGGCCGTCCCGATGTCACAAAAGATACAAGATGCCCTGGGGTTGAGGTTGGGTCTACTTCCAACTTATTTCACGTGACGCGTACCACATGATCAATAAATAAAAAAATGGATTATTCTGTCCCTGGATGTATCTTTTATATTTCTGAAAATATTTATTAAGTTTAAAAAGCTATATGAAAAGTATGTTTTCATGAGTACGTTATTTGAGTGTCAAAGCTGACAAAAATATTCACTATCTGGCGAATCCTTTTTGTGAAACTTCACTACGGCTGCATATTCAAACATGTGCTCCCAATTGCACTTACATAACTGTCACAACTGTCAAAACTTTAGAACTACTTGAGCTATAGACCTTATTAATCCCTTGGTAGACTTGTATTAATCTTCTATTATCTTTAAAGTTGTTATCAAAAGGTGCCTTTTGTAAATATCATCATTTTTCTTTCATTAATCTAAATCCGCCATCTAAAAACATGGTTCCTACATCATTATTGTTGAACTGGAAATAAAGATTAAAATTTTTTTTTTTGCTGATTACCAAAACTTGATGTTGTTTGCAACCGTGTGCAAGAAAGACGCTTTGTGAGACATATGCCTTTTATATAGCGTAAGGGCCGAAATTACGGGCCGTGCTTGTTCTTTTCATTAAAGATTTAAAATACATTATGAGTACAAGTTGCCATAGTGATAACTATTCGCTAATTAGAGTTTAGCATAGATCAGATATCAACTTAGCACCCAGTAAACTATTATTTTCTTGTAAATTTGTTTATCTGTAGTATTTTAAGGGCAAGATGAATGTGGTATGAAAAATATTTTTTTTAGTAGAACTGACGACGAAAATACAAGCGATGTTGTTATAAATTGATTCATTTGTTTTTCAATTGGAACGGAACAAGTTAGTCCCAGTAAACTACAGGTAAACAGTGTGGAGGCTAAATTGAATTTAGGTGTGGATGTACGAAAATATGTCGTCGGGAAACTTGAAATAGATGTTGATAAGATCAAGAAACCTATCGAAAAAATGTTTTTTTCTTCAAATAATAATCCTGCATGAGGTGGTGCGACTTTTGTTCCAATAGCGGTTTCTATTTGTTGTAGTTATATATGATTAAGGAACTGGAAATAGTTGTTCTCTAGTACAAACAAGAGAAATGACTTGTATGTTTGGTGTATAGGTAGGGAATTCATGTTTAAATAATTTTATGTAGTGGATACACACATCTACACCTACTTGGTGCGATATATGGGTAGATGTTACATCTGCAGGTACAAGGATCACGTTCTTGCGTAATTTTGGTGGAGCATTTAAGCGGATTACGAAATCTTTCGTATCTTTTATATATGACTTAATTTTGGCAATAGAGGTTATATAAAAAGATTCAGAAATCCAGATACATTTCCTGTCACAGAACTTATGGCTGATACGATTGGTCCCCTCTTTGTGAAATATAGGTAGTATATAATATAGTAGGAGTTATATATTTTACTGTATTTTTGTCTATCTAGCAATGATAGAGGTAAGTCTCACTATTTATTTTAGTTAAAAGATGCTTGGTTGGATCTTTGTGAGTCTTTGCATCAGAAGCTGACATGCTCTTGTATTTTTTTCAAGCTAGTCATCTTTGTTTATGATGACAATGAAATCACTTTTTTTGATAACCATGTTATTATT
Source organism: Hydractinia echinata (assembly GCA_030067915.1). NCBI lineage: Eukaryota > Metazoa > Cnidaria > Hydrozoa > Anthoathecata > Hydractiniidae > Hydractinia > Hydractinia echinata. The sequence goes on along the minus strand of JASGCC010000323.1, from coordinate 28,370 downwards.
TCCCTATTGTTTTTTAGCGCTGTACATGGATACAATTGTTTGGATTCTTGAAAACAGTAGATTTTTCGATAAATTCGTAAAGATTCTGTACCAGAGAGTCAGAGTAGTTTACGACAGTTTTATTTTGTAATTTTTTTTAGATTGGGTGCAATCCAATTTGACCTGTGATGGAGATTCCGCTGGAGCGCCATGGTTTGTGTGTTTAAAATTACCAGCGAAGGAGCGTTAATGGACTAATTCATCTATACACCTTTTGGTTTAAAAAGGACGGATTCGCTGACTTTAATCTGCAGCATTCAACCGCAACGCTATCATTACTAATGTAAAACCCGGTTTACACATTATTACTTTTATAACTCCTGATTCTTAATCTACTTATTTCTCCAGAATATTAATTGTTGCAAAATGACAACAAATCATACCAAACTGGTAGGAAAGTGCGAATTTCGTGAAGAAAAGCAGTTTAGTTTTGTGTGTAAGTAACCATTTTAATAGAGAATTGACAGCAAAAAAGCCTTTATTTTCAGCTACTTGTGAAAGGAAAATAAATTTGCTTTTCCATACCACCTTTATGGCGCGCCTTTTTTCAGGTAAAAACAGTTGGTTAACATTTTGATTATTGAAAAGTGTTTTTATTAAAACTTTGATTGCACGAAATAATTCCTGGCATTTTTTTTGCAATTGAGCTCAATTTCTGCCACCCTGCTGTCGCCAAATCGACCAAATAGGGTATTAACGGATAGGTAATTTAATTTTCTTTGTTATGGACGGCTATTTTGATAACTGACAGTTGCGTGATCATGACTTATAGCTAAAAGTTGACACGTCAGTATTCTGGCCGCTAATAATAGGCGTACTTTGAAGTTTGATGGTTTTGGATAATTTTCTCCTAAATAAACGTAAATTCAGACTCGACTGTCAAAACACATTGAGTTTGGTTGAACCGTATTTTTTGAAACTACCGATTGCTCCAAAATTGATAACCGCTACACAACGGAATCTAATGAACTTTGGAAACGATGACGAGGGAAAGTATTACAAGGCAAAAACAGCTGGAGAAACTGGCAAAAACATGTGGCTTCTTAGTTGCCAGATTCCGTAGTGTAGTGGTTATCACGTGCGCCTAACACGCGCAAGGTCCCCGGTTCAAGCCCAGGCGGAATCATTGATGTTTCCGCGAAGCGAGCCTCCGGTTCCATGGTGTAATGGTTAGCACTCAGGACACTGAATCCTGCGATTCGAGTTCAAGTCTCGGTGGAATCTCTGGCGTTGGTGGTGCCGCACAGGCACCTATGGGCTCTTTAAAATATAACGGCACTTGGAGATTTTGGTCCTTTACAAGACGTCATCATAACGACGTTCTTCTGAAATGACTTTGGATAAGCGCACAGTGCCTTGTTAGCGCAGTAGGCAGCGCGTCTGTCTCATAATCTTAAGGTCGTGAGTTCGATCCTCACACAGGGCAAGGCCTTTAAAACCCCACAGTAAAACAAATGTTTATGGCCTTTTACAAAATAGCCACTCAACAATGACTCCGCCCGGGCTCGAACCGGGGACCTTGCGCGTGTGAAACGCACGTGATAACCGCTACACTACGGAATCTAATGAATTTTGGAAACGATGACGAGGGAAAGTAATACAAGGCAAAAACAGATGGAGAAACTGGCAAAAACATGTGGCTTGTTAGTTGGCAGATTCCGTAGTGTAGTTGTTATCACGTGCGCTTAACACGCGCAAGATCCCCGGTTCGAGCCCGGGCGGAATCATTGATGTTTCCGCGAAGCGAGCCTCCGGTTCCATGGTGTAATGGTTAGCACTCAGGACACTGAATCCTGCGATTCGAGTTCAAGTCTCGGTGGAATCTGTGGCGTTGGTGGTGCCGCACAGGCACCTATGGGCTCTTTAAAAAATAACGGCACTTGGAGATTTTGGTCCTTTACAAGACGTCATCATAACGACGTTCTTCTGAAATGACTTTGGATAAGCGCACAGTGCCTTGTTAGCGCAGTAGGCAGCGCGTCAGTCTCATAATCTGAAGGTCGTGAGTTCGATCCTGACACTGGGCAAGGCATTTAAAACCCCACAGTCCGCCCGGGCTCGAACCGGGGACCTTGCGCGTATGAAGCGCACGTGATAACCGCTACACTACGGAATCTAATGAACTTTGGAAACGATGACGAGGGAAAGTAATACAAAGCAAAAACAGCTGGAGAAACTGGCAAAAACATGTGGCTTGTTAGTTGCCAGATTCCGTAGTGTAGTGGTTATCGCGTGCGCCTAACACGCGCAAGGTCCCCGGTTCGAGCCCGGGCGGAATCATTGATGTTTCCGCGAAGCGAGCCTCCGGTTCCATGGTGTAATGGTTAGCACTCAGGACACTGAATCCTGCGATTCGAGTTCAAGTCTCGGTGGAATCTGTGGCGTTGGTGGTGCCGCACAGGCACCTATGGGCTCTTTAAAATATAACGGCACTTGGAGATTTTGGTCCTTTACAAGACGTCATCATAACGACGTTCTTCTGAAATGACTTTGGATAAGCGCACAGTGCCTTGTTAGCGCAGTAGGCAGCGCGTCAGTCTCATAATCTGAAGGTCGTGAGTTCGATCCTCACACAGGGCAAGGCATTTAAAACCCCACAGTAAATCAAATGTTTATGGCCTATTACAAATCTAGCCACTCAACAATGATTCCGCCCGGGCTCGAAACGGGAACCTTGCGCGTGTGAAGCGCACGTGATAACCGCTACACTACGGAATCTAATGAATTTTGGAAACGATGACGAGGGAAAGTAACACAAGGCAAAAACAGCTGGAGAAACTGGCAAAAACATGTGGCTTCTTAGTTGCCAGATTCCGTAGTGTAGTGGTTATCACGGGCGCCTAACACGCGCAAGGTCCCCGGTTCGAGCCCGGGCGGAATTATTGGTGTTTCCGCGAAGCGAGCCTCCGGTTCCATGGTGTAATGGTTAGCACTCAGGACTCTGAATCCTGCGATTCGAGTTCAAGTCTCGGTGGAATCTGTGGCGTTGGTGGTGCCGCACAGGCACCTATGGGCTCTTTAAAATATAACGGCACTTGGAGATTTTGTTCCTTTGCGAGACGTCATCATAACGACGTTCTTCTGAAATGACATTGGATAAGCGCACAGTGCCTTGTTAGCGCAGTAGGCAGTGCGTCAGACTCATAATCTGAAGGTCGTGAATTCGATCCTCACACAGGGCAAGGCTTTTAAAACCCTACAGTAAATCAAATGTTTATGGCCTATTACAAAACTAGCCACTCAACAATGATTCCGCCCGGGCTCGAACCGGGGACCTTGCGCGTGTGAAGCGCACGTGATAACCGCTACACTACGGAATCTAATGAATTTTGGAAACGATGAGGAGGGAAAGTAACACAAGGCAAAAACAGCTGGAGAAACTGGCAAAAACATGTGGCTTCTTAGTTGCCAGATTCCGTAGTGTAGTGGTTATCACGGGCGCCTAACACGCGCAAGGTCCCCGGTTCGAGCCCGGGCGGAATTATTGGTGTTTCCGCGAAGCGAGCCTCCGGTTCCATGGTGTAATGGTTAGCACTCAGGACTCTGAATCCTGCCATTCGAGTTCAAGTCTCGGTGGAATCTGTGGCGTTGGTGGTGCCGCACAGGCACCTATGGGCTCTTTAAATATAACGGCACTTGGAGATTTTGTTCCTTTGCGAGACGTCATCAATAACGACGTTCTTCTGAAAATGACATTGGATAAGCGCACAGTGCCTTGTTAGCGCAGTAGGCAGTGCGTCAGACTCATAATCTGAAGGTCGTGAATTCGATCCTCACACAGGGCAAGGCTTTTAAAACCCTACAGTAAATCAAATGTTTATGGCCTATTACAAAACTAGCCACTTAACAATGATTCCGCCCGGGCTCGAACCGGGGACCTTGCGCGTGTGAAGCGCACGTGATAACCGCTACACTACGGAATCTAATGAGTTTTGGAAGCGATGACGAGGGAAAGTAATACAAGGCAAAAACAGCTGGAGAAACTGGCAAAAACATGTGGCTTGTTAGTTGCCAGATTCCGTAGTGTAGTGGTTATCACGTGCGCTTTACACGCGCAAGGTTCCCGGTTCGAGCCCGGGCGGACACATTGATGTTTCCGTGAAGCAAGCCTCCGGTTCCATGGTGTAATGGTTAGCACTCAGGACTCTGAATCCTGCGATCCGAGTTCAAGTCTTGGTGGAACCTGTGGCGTTGGTGGTGCCGCACCGGCACCTTTGGGCTCTTTAAAAAATAACGGCACTTGAAGATTTTGGTCCTTTGCGAGACGTCATCATAACGACGTTGTTCTGAAATGACATTGGATAAGCGCACAGTGCCTTGTTAGCGTGGTAGGCAGCGCGTCAGTATCATAATCTGAAGGTCGTGAGTTCGATCCTCACACAGGGCAAGGCATTTAAAACCCCACAGTCCGCCCGGGCTCGAACCGGGGACCTTGCGCGTGTGAAGCGCACGTGATAACGGCTACACTACGGAATCTAATGAACTTTGGAAACGATGACGAGGGAAAGTAATACAAGGCAAAAACAGCCGGAGAAACTGGCAAAAACATGTGGCTTGTTAGTTGCCAGATTCCGTAGTGTAGTGGTTATCACGTGCGCCTAACACGCGCAAGGTCCCCGGTTCGAGCCCAGGCGGAATCATTGATGTTTCCGCGAAGCGAGCCTCCGGTTCCATGGTGTAATGGTTAGCACTCAGGACTCTGAATCCTGCAATTCGAGTTCAAGTCTCGGTGGAATCTGTGGCGTTGGTGGTGCCGCACAGGCACCTATGGGCTCTTTAAAATATAACGGCACTTGGATATTTTGGTCCTTTACAAGACGTCATCATAACGACGTTCTTCTGAAATGACTTTGGATAAGCGCACAGGGCCTTGTTAGCGAAGTAGGCAGCGCGTCAGTCTCATAATCTGAAGGTCGTGAGTTCGATCCTCACACAGGGCAAGGCTTTTAAAACCCCACAGTAAATCAAATGTTTATGGCCTATTAAAAAACAAGCCACTCAACAATGATTTCGCCCGGGCTCGAACCGGGGACCTTGCGCGTGTGAAGCGCACGTGATAACCGCTACACTACGGAATCTAATGAATTTTGGAAACGATCACGAGGGAAAGTAATACAAGGCAAAAACAGCTGGAGAAAGTGGCAAATACATGTGGCTTGTTAGTTGCCAGATTCCATAGTGAAGTGGTTATCACGTGCGCCTAACACGCGCAAAGTCCCCGGTTCGAGCCCGGGCGGAATCATTGATGTTTCCGCGAAGCGAGCCTCCGGTTCCATGGTGTAATGGTTAGCACTCAAGACTCTGAATCCTGCGATTTCGAGTTCAAGTCTCGGTGGAATCTGTGGCGTTGGTGGTGCCCGCACAGGCACCTATGGGCTCTTTAAAATATAACGGCACTTGGAGATTTTGGTCCTTTACAAGAGGTCATCATAACGACGTTCTTCTGAAATGACTTTGGATAAGCGCACAGTGCCTTGTTAGCGCAGTAGGCAGCGCGTCAGTCTCATAATCTGAAGGTCGTGAGTTCGATCCTCACACAGGGCAAGGCATTTAAAACCCCACAGTCCGCCCGGGCCTCGAACCGGGGACCTTGCGCGTGTGAAGCGCACGTGATAACCGCTACACTACGGAAATCTAATGAACTTTGGAAACGATGACGAGGGAAGTAATACAAGGCAAAAACAGCCGGAGAAACTGGCAAAAACATGTGGCTTGTTAGTTGCCAGATTCCGTAGTGTAGTGGTTATCACGTGCGCCTAACACGCGCAAGGTCCCCGGTTCGAGCCCAGGCGGAATCATTGATGTTTCCGCGAAGCGAGCCTCCGGTTCCATGGTGTAATGATTAGCACTCAGGACTCTGAATCCTGCGATTCGAGTTCAAGTCTCGGTGGAATCTGTGGCGTTGGTGGTGCCGCACAGGCACCTATGGGCTCTTTAAAATATAACGGCACTTGGATATTTTGGTCCTTTACAAGACGTCATGATAACGACGTTCTTCTGAAATGACTTTGGATAAGCGCACAGGGCCTTGTTAGCGCAGTAGGCAGCGCGTCAGTCTCATAATCTGAAGGTCGTGAGTTCGATCCTCACACAGGGCAAGGCTTTTAAAACCCCACAGTAAATCAAATGTTTATGGCCTATTATAAAACTAGCCACTCAACAATGATTCCGCCCGGGCTCGAACCGGGGACCTTGCGCGTGTGAAGCGCACGTGATAACCGCTACACTACGGATTCTAATGAACTTTGGAAACGATGACGAGGGAAAGTATTACATGGCAAAAACAGCTGGAGAAACTAGCAAAAACATGTGGCTTGTTAGTTGCCAGATTCCGAAGTGTAGTGGTTATCACGTGCGCCTAACACGCGCAAGTTCCCCGTTTGAGCCCGGGCGGAATCATTGATGTTTCCGCGAAGCGAGCCTCCGGTACCATGGTGTAATGGTTAGCACTCAGGACTCTGAATCCTGCGATTCGAGTTCAAGTCTCGGTGGAATCTGTGGCGTTGGTGGTGCCGCACAGGCACCTATGGGCTCTTTAAAATATAACGGCACTTGGAGATTTTGGTCCTTTGCGAGACGTCATCATAACGACGTTCTTCTGAAATGACATTGGATAAGCGCACAATGCCTTGTTAGCGCAGTAGGCAGCGCGTCAATCTCATAATCTAAAGGTCGTGAGTTCGATCCTCACACAGGGCAAGGCTTTTAAAACCCCACAGTAAATCAAATGTTTATGGCCTGTCACAAATCTAGCCACTCAACAATAATTTCGCCCGGGCTCGAACCGGGCACCTTGCGCGTGTGAAGCGCACGTGATAACCGCTACACTACGGAATCTTATGAACTTTGGAAACGATGACGAGGGAAAGAAATACAAGGCAAAAACAGCTGGAGAAACTGGCAAAAACATGTGGCTTGTTAGTTGCCAGATTCCGTAGTGTAGTGGTTATCACGTGCGCATAACACGCGCAAAGTCCCCGGTTCGAGCCCGGGCGGAATCATTGATGTTTCCGCGAAGCGAGCCTCCGGTTCCATGGTGTAATGGTTAGCACTCAGGACTCTGAATCCTGTGATTCGAGTTCAAGTCTCGGTGGAATCGGTGGCGTTGGTGGTGCCGCACAGGCACCTATGGGCTCTTTAAAATATAACGGCACTTGGAGATTTTGGTCCTTTGCAAGACGTCATCATAACGACGTTCTTCAGAAATGACATTGGATAAGCGCACAGTGCCTTGTTAGCGCAGTAGGCAGCGATTCAGTCTCATAATCTGAAGGTCGTGAGTTCGATCCTCACACAGGGCAAGGCTTTTAAAACCCCACAGTAAATCAAATGTTTATGGCCTATTACAAAACTAGCCACTCAACAATGATTCCGTCCGGGCTCGAACCGGGGACCTTGCGCGTGTGAAGCGCACGTGATAACCGCTACACTACGGAATCTAATGAATTTTGGAAACCGATGACGAGGGAAAGTAATTACAAGGCAAAAAACAGGCTGGAGAAACTGGCAAAACATGTGGCTTGTTAGTTGCCAGATTCCGAAGTGTAGTGGTTATCACGTGAGCCTAACACGCGCAAGGTCCCCGGTTCGAGCCCGGGCGGAATCATTGATGTTTCCGCGAAGCGAGCCTCCGGTACCATGGTGTAATGGTTAGCACTCAGGACTCTGAATCCTGCGATTCGAGTTCAAGTCTCGGTGGAATCTGTGCCGTTGGTGGTGCCGCACAGGCACCTATGAGCTCTTTAAAATATAACGGCACTTGGAGATTTTGGTCCTTTGCGAGACGTCATCATAACGACGTTCTTCTGAAATGACATTGGATAAGCGCACAGTGCCTTGTTAGCGTGGTAGGCAGCGCGTCCAGTCCTCATAATCTGAAGGTCGTGAGTTAGATCCTCACACAGGGCAAGGCTTTTAAAACCCCACAGTAAATCAAATGTTTATGGCCTATTACAAAACTAGCCACTCAACAATAATTCCGCCCGGCTCGAACCGGGGACCTTGCACGTGTGAAGCGCACGTGATAACCGCTACACTACGGAATCTAATGAATTTTGGAAACGATGACGAGGGAAAGTAATACAAGGCAAAAACAGCTGGAGAAACTGGCAAAAACATGTGGCTTGTTAGTTGCCAGATTCCGTAGTGTAGTGGTTAACACGTGCGCCTAACACGCGCAAAGTCCCCAGTTCGAGCCCGGGCGGAATCATTGATGTTTCCGCGAAGCGAGCCTCCGGTTCCATGGTGTAATGGTAGCACTCAGGTCTCTGAATCCTGCGATTTCAGAGTTCAAGTCTCGGTGGAATCTGTGGCGTTTGGTGGTGCCGCACAGGCACCTATGGGCTCTTTAAAAATAACGGCACTTGAAGATTTTTGGTCCTTTGCGAGACGTCATCATAACGACGTTCTTCTGAATGACATTGGATAAGCGCACAGTGCCTTGTTAGCGCAGTAGGCAGCGCGTCAGTCTCATAATCTTAAGGTCGTGAGTTCGATCCTCACATAGGGCAAGGCTTTTAAACCCCATCAGTAAATCAAATGTTTATGGCCTATCACAAAACTAGCACTCAACAATAATTCCGCCCGGGCCTCGAACCGGGGACCTTGCGCGTGTGAAGCGCACGTGATAACCGCCTACACTACGGAATCTTATGAACTTTGGAAAGGATGACGAGGGAAAGTAATACAAGGCAAAAACAGCTGGAGAAACTGGCAAAAACATGTGGCTTGTTAGTTGCCAGATTCCGTAGTGTAGTGGTTAACACGTGCTGCCTAACACCGGCGCAAAGTCCCCAGTTCGAGCCCGGGCGGAATCATTGATGTTTCCGCGAAGCGAGCCTCCGGTTCCATGGTGTAATGGTTAGCACTCAGGTCTCTGAATCCTGCGATTCGAGTTCAAGTCTCGGTGGAACCTGTGGCGTTGGTGGTTCCGCACAGGCACCTATGGGCTCTTTAAAAAACAAACGGCACTTGGAAGATTTTGGTCCTTTGCGAGACGTCATCATAACGGACGTTCTTCTGAAATGACATTGGATAAGCGCACAGTGCCTTGTTAGCGAGTAGGCAGCGCGTCAGTCTCATAATCTGAAGGTCGTGAGTTTCGATCCTCACACAGGGGCAAGGCTTTTTAAAACCCCACAGTAAATCAATGTTTATGGCCTATCACAAAACTAGCCACTCAACAATAATTCCGCCCGGGCTCGAACCGGGACCTTGCGCGTGTGAAGCGCACGTTGATAACCGCTACACTACGGAATCTTATGAACTTTGGAAAGGATGACGAGGGAAAGTAATACAAGGCAAAAACAGCTGTAGAAACTGGCAAAAACATGTGGCTTGTTAGTTGCCAGATTCCGTAGTGTAGTGGTTAACACGTGCGCCTAACACGCGCAAAGTCCCCAGTTCGAGCCCGGGCGGAATCATTGATGTTTCCGCGAAGCGAGCCTCCGGTTCCATGTTGTAATGGTTAGCACTCAGGTCTCGGAATCCTGCGATTCGAGTTCAAGTCTCGGTGGAACCTGTGGCGTTGGTGGTTCCGCACAGGCACCTATGGGCTCTTTAAAAAATAACGGCACTTGAAGATTTTGGTCCTTTGCGAGACCGTCATCATAACGACGTTCTTCTGAAATGACATTGGATAAGCGCACAGTGCCTTGTTAGCGCAGTAGGCAGCGCGTCAGTCTCATAATCTTAAAGTCGTGAGTTCGATCCTCACATAGGGCAAGGCTTTTAAAACCCCATAGTAAATCAAATGTTTATGGCCTATCACCAAAACTAGCCACTCAACAATAATTCCGCCCGGGCTCGAACCGGGGACCTTGCCGCGTGTGAAGCGCACGTGATAACCATTACAGTACGGAATCTATATGAACTTTGGAAACGATGACGAGGGAAGTAATACAAGGCAAAAACAGCTGTAGAAACTGGCAAAAACATGTGGCTTGTTAGTTGCCAGATTCCGTAGTGTAGTGGTTAACACGTGCGCCAACACGCGCAAGGTCCCCAGTTCGAGCCCGGGCGGAATCATTGATGTTTCCGCGAAGCGAGCCTCCGGTTCCATGGTGGTAATGGTTAGCACTCAGGTCTCGGAATCCTGCGATTCGAGTTCAAGTCTCGGTGGAATCTGTGGCGTTGGTGGTGCCGCACAGGCACCTATGGGCTCTTTAAAAATAAACGGCACTTGAAGATTTTGGTCCTTTGCGAGACGTCATCATAACGACGTTCTTCTGAAATGAACATTGGATAAGCGCACAGTGCCTTGTTAGCGCGTAGGCAGCGCGTCAGTCTCATAATCTGAAGGTCGTGAAATCGATCCTCACACCAGGGCAAGGCTTTTAAAACCCCACAGTAAATCAAATGTTTGTGGCCTATTACAAAACTAGCCACTCAACATGATTCCGCCCGGGCTCGAACCGGGGACCTTGCACGTGTGAAGCGCACGTGATAACCGCTACACTACGGAATCTAATGAATTTTGAAGCGATGACGAGGGAAAGTAATACAAGGCAAAACAGCCGGAAGAAAACTGGCAAAACATGTGGCTTGTTAGTTGCCAGATTCCGTAGTGTAGTGGTTATCACGTGCGCCTAACACGCGCAAGGTCCCCGGTTCGAGCCCGGGACGGAATCATTGATGTTTCCGCGAAACGAGCCTCCGGTTCCATGATGTAATGGTTAGCACTCAGGACTCTGAATCCTGCGATCCGAGTTCAAGTCTCGGTGGAACCTGTGGCGTTGGTGGTTCCGCACAGGCACCTATGGGCTCCTTAAAAAATAACGGCACTTGAAGATTCTGGTCCTTTGCGAGACGTCATCATAACGACGTTGTTCTGAAATGACATTGGATAAGCGCACAGTGCCTTGTTAGCGTGGTACGCAGCGCGTCAGTCTCATAATCTGAAGGTGGTGAGTTAGATCCTCACTCAGGGCAAGGCTTTTAAAACCCCACAGTAAATCAAATGTTTATGGCCTATTACAAAACTAGCCACTCAACAATAATTCCGCCCGGGCTCGAACCGGGGACCTTGCGCGTGTGAAGCGCACGTGATAGCCGCTACACTACGGAATCTTATGAACTTTGGAAACAATGACGTGGGAAGGTAATACAAGGCAAAAACAGCTGTAGAAATTGGCAAAAACATGTGGCTTGTTAGTTGCCAGATTCCGTAGTGTAGTGGTTAACACTTGCGCCTAACACGCGCAAAGTCCCCGGTGCGAGCCCGGGTGGAATCATTGATGTTTCCGCGAAACGAGCCTCCGGTTCCATGACGTAATAGTTAGCACTCGGGACTCTGAATCCTGCGATTCGATTTCAAGTCTCGGTGGAATCTGTGGCGTTGGTGGTGCCGCAAAGGCGCGTATGGGCTCTTTAAAATTAACGGTACTTGGAGATTTTGGTCCTTTGCGAGACGTCATCATAACGACGTTGTTCTGAAATGACATTGGATAAGCGCGCAGTGCCTTGTTAGCGTAGTAGGCAGCGCGTCAGTCTCATAATCTGAAGGTCGTGAGTTAGATCCTCACACAGGGCAAGGCTTTTAAAACCCCACAGTAAATCAAATGTTTATGGCCTATTACAAAACTAGCCACTCAACAATGATTCCGCCCGGGCTCGAACCGGGGACCTTGCGCGCGTGAAGCGCACGTGATAACCGCTACAGTACGGAATCTAATGAATTTTGGAAGCGATAACGAGGGAAAGTAATACAAGGCAAAAACAGCTGAAGAAACTGGCAAAAACATGTGGCTTGTTAATTGCCAGATTCCGTAGTGTAGTGGTTAACACGTGCGCCAAACACGTGCAAGGTCCCCGGTTCGAGCCCGGGCGGAATCATTGATGTTTTCCGCGAAGCGAGCCTCCGGTTCCATGGTGTAATGGTTAGCACTCAGGACTCTGAATCCTGCGATTCGAGTTCAAGTCTCGGTGGAATCTGTGGCGTTGGTGGTGCCGCACAGGCACCTATGGGCTCTTTAAAATATAACGGCGCTTGAAGATTTTGGTCCTTGCGAGACGTCATCATAACGACGTTCTTCTGAAATGACATTGGATAAGCGCACAGTGCCTTGTTAGCGCAGTAGGCAGCGCGTCAGTCTCATAATCTGAAGGTCGTGAAATCGATCCTCACACAGGGCAAGCTTTTAAAACCCCACAGTAAATCAAATGTTTGTGGCCTATTACAAAAACTAGCCACTCCAACAATGATTCCGCCCGGGCTCGAACCGGGGACCTTGCGCGTGTGAAGCGCACGTGATAACCGCTACACTACGGAATCTAATGAATTTTGGAAACGATGACGAGGGAAAGTAATACAAGGCAAAAACAGCTGGAGAAACTGGCAAAAACATGTGGCTTGTTAGTTGCCAGATTCCGTAGTGTAGTGGTTATTACGTGGGCCTAACACGCACAAGGTCCCCGGTTCGAGCCCGGGCGGAATCATTGATGTTTCCGCGAAGCGAGCCTCCGGTTCCATGGTGTAATAGTTAGCACTCAGGACTCTGAATCCTGCGATTCGAGTTCAAGTCTCGGTGGAATCTGCGTTGGTGGTTTCGCACAGGCACCTATGGGCTCTTTAAAATATCACGGCACTTGGTGATTTTGATCCTTTGCGAGACGTTATCATAACGACGTTCTTCTGAAATGACATTGGATAAGCGCACAGTGCCTTGTTAGCGCAGTAGGCAGCGCGTCAGTCTCATAATCTGAAGGTCGTGAGTTCGATCCTCACACAGGGCAAAGCTTTAAAAACCCCACAGTTAACTCAAATGTTTATGGCCTATTACAAACTAGCCACTCAACAATGATTCCGCCCGGGCTCGAACCGGGGGACCTTGCGCGTGTGAAGCGCACGTGATAACCGCTACACTACGGAATCTAGTGAATTTTGGAAACGATGACGAGGGAAAGTAATACAAGGCCAAAAACAGCTGGAGAAACTGGCAAAAACATGTGGCTTGTTAGTTGCCAGATTCCGTAGTGTAGTGGTATTACGTGGGCCCTAACACGCAACAAGGTCCCCGGTTCGAGCCCGGGCGGAATCATTGATGTTTCCGCGAAGCGAGCCTCCGGTTCCATGGTGTAATAGTTAGCACTCAGGTCTCTGAATCCTGCGATTCGAGTTCAAGTCTCGGTGGAATCTGTGGCGTTGGTGGTGCCGCACAGGCACCTATGGGTTCTTTAAAATATAACGGCACTTGGAGATTTTGGTCCTTTACTGAGCTGTATAAAGCTAAAACAAAAACAGGTCCAGAAATGTTGAATGAACTTTTTATCTTTCCTGAACCAGTGTATAATTTGAGGAAGGACAAACTCAAGAGTAACAAAATATTTTCAGTGAGATATGGGATCGAAACACTGTCTAATGTTGGGTTAAAGCTTTGGAACTCTTTGCCTAGCGAGAATCGGAACGCTGGTACTTTAATTGAGTTTCGAAGCAAAATAAGAAACTGGATTCCAAACCATTGTCCTTGCAGAATATGCAAAACTTTTATACCTGAATTAGGTTTTCTTTAGTTTCCCCGTTGTCTTCCTTTGTCTATCCTTTGACATATTATTTAAAATATTTAAAAAAATTGTATATACGGTATTCTTTATAGATTTTTTATATTTAGTTATTTATTGTTTTTAATGTTTTTAAAGTTGACTTTAATTAGCCTCAGAGCTACATTTTCTTGTAAACTTGTCAACTATAAATAAATTAATCATATCATATCATATCATACGTCATCACAACGACGTTCTTCTGAAATGACATTGCATAAGCGCACAGTGCCTTGTTAGCGCAGTAGGCAGCGCGTCAGTCTCATAATCTGAAGGTCGTGAGTTCAATCCTCACACAGGGCAAGGCTTTTAAAACCCCACAGTAAATCAAATTTTATGGCCTATTACAAAACTAGCCACTCAACAATGATTCCGCCCGGGCTCGAACCGGGGACCTTGCGCGTGTGAAGCGCACGTGATAACCGCGATAACCGTGATAACCGCGAAGCGAGCCTCCGGTTCCATGGTGTAATGGTTAGCACACAGGACTCTGAATCCTGCGATTCGAGTTCAAGTCTCGGTGGAATCTGTGGCGTTGGTGATGCCGCACAGGCACCTATGGGCTCTTTAAAATATAACGGCACTTGGAGATTTTGGTCCTTTGCGAGACGTTATCATAACGACGTTGTTCTGAAATGACATTGGATAAGCGCACAGTGCCTTGTTAGCGCAGTAGGCAGCGCGTCAGTCTCATAATCTGAAGGTCTTGAGTTCGATCCTCACACAGGGCAAGGCTTTTAAAACCCCACAGTAAATCAAATGTTTATGGCCTATTACAAAACTAGCCACTCAACAATGATTCCGCCCGGGCTCGAACCGGGGACCTTGCGCGTGTGAAGAGCAAGTGATAACCGCTACACTACGGAATCTAATGTATTTTGGAAACGATGAGGAGGGAAAGTAATACAAGGCAAAAACAGCTGGAGAAACTGGCAAAAACATGTGGCTTGTTATTTGCCAGATTCCGTAGTGTAGTGGTTATCACGTGCGCCTAACACGCGCAAGGTCCCCGGTTCGAGCCCGGGCGGAATCATTGATGTTTCCGCGAAGCGAGCCTCTAGTTCCATGGTGTAATGGTTAGCACGCAGGATTCTGAATCCTGCGATTCGAGTTCAAGTCTCGGTGGAATCTGTGGCGTTGGTGATGCCGCACAGGCACCTATGGGCTCTTTAAAATATAACGGCACTTGGAGATTTTGGTCCTTTGCGAGACGTCATCATAACGACGTTGTTCTGAAATGACATTGGATAAGCGCACAGTGCCTTGTTAGCGTGGTACGCAGCGCGTCAGTCTCATAATCTGAAGGTCGTGAGTTAGATCCTCACACAGGGCAAGGCTTTTAAAACCCCACAGTAAATCAAATGTTTATGGCCTATTACAAAACTAGCCACTCAACAATAATTCCGCTCAGGCTCGAACCGGGGACCTTGCGTGTGTGAAGCGCACGTGATAACCGCTACACTACGGAATCTAATGAATTTTGGAAACGATGACGAGGGAAAGTAATACAAGGCAAAAACAGCTGGAGAAACTGGCAAAAACATGTGGCTTGTTTGTCGCCAGATTCCGTAGTGTAGTGGTTATCACGTGCGCCTAACACGCGCAAGGTCCCCGGTTCGAACCTGGGCGGAATCATTGATGTTTCCGCGAAGCGAGCCTCCGGTTCCATGGTGTAATAGTTAGCACTCAGGACTCTGAATCCTGCGATTCGAGTTCAAGTCTCGGTGGAATCTGTGGCGTTGGTGGTGCCGCATAGGCACCTATGGGCTCTTTAAAATATAACAGCGCTTGGAGATTTTGGTCCTTTGCGAGACGTCATCATAACGACGTTCTTCTGAAATGACATTGGATAAGCGCACAGTGCCTTGTTAACGCAGTAGGCAGCGCGTCAGTCTCATAATGTGAAGGTCGTGAGTTCGATCCTCACACAGGGCTAGGCTTTTAAAGCCCCACAGTAAATCAAATGTTTATGGCCTATTACAAAACTAGCCACTCAACAATAATTCCGCTCAGGCTCGAACCGGGGACCTTGCGTGTGTGAAGCGCACGTGATAACCGCTACACTACGGAATCTAATGAATTTTGGAAACGATGACGAGGGAAAGTAATACAAGGCAAAAACAGCTGGAGAAACTGGCAAAAACATGTGGCTTGTTTGTCGCCAGATTCCGTAGTGTAGTGGTTATCACGTGCGCCTAACACGCGCAAGGTCCCCGGTTCGAGCCCGGGCGGAATCATTGATGTTTCCGCGAAGCGAGCCTCCGGTTCCATGGTGTAATAGTTAGCACTCAGGACTCTGAATCCTGCGATTCAAGTTCAAGTCTCTGTGGAATCTGTGGCGTTGGTGGTGCCGCACAGGCACCTATGGGCTCTTTAAAATATAACGGCGCTTGGAGATTTTGGTCCTTTGCGAGACGTCATCATAACGACGTTCTTCTGAAATGACATTGGATAAGCGCACAGTGCCTTGTTAACGCAGTAGGCAGCGCATCAGTCTCATAATCTGAAGGTCGTGAGTTCGATCCTCACACAGAGCTAGGCTTTTAAAACCCCACAGTAAATCAAATGTTTATGGCCTATTACAAAACTAGCCACTCAACAATAATTCCGCCCAGGCTCGAACCGGGGACCTTGCGCGTGTGAAGCGCACGTGATAACCGCTACACTACGGAATCTAATGAATTTTGGAAACGATGACGAGGGAAAGTAATACAAGGCAAAAACAGCTGGAGAAACTGGCAAAAACATGTGGCTTGTTAGTTGCCAGATTCCGTAGTGTAGTGGTTATCACGTGCGCCTAACACGCGCAGGGTCCCCGGTTCGAGCCCGGGCGGAATCATTGATGTTTCCGCGAAGCGAGCCTCCAGTTCCATGGTGTAATGGTTAGCACGCAGGATTCTGAATCCTGCGATTCGAGTTCAAGTCTCGGTGGAATCTGTGGCGTTGGTGGTGCCGCACAGGCACCTATGGGTTCTTTAAAATATAACGGCACTTGGAGATTTTGGTCCTTTACTGAGCTGTATAAAGCTAAAACAAAAACAGGTCCAGAAATGTTGAATGAACTTTTTATCTTTCTGAACCAGTGTATAATTTGAGGAAGGACAAACTCAAGAGTAACAAAATATTTTCAGTGAGATATGGGATCGAAACACTGTCTAATGTTGGGTTAAAGCTTTGGAACTCTTTGCCTAACGAGAATCGGAACGCTGGTACTTTAATTGAGTTTCGAAGCAAAATAAGAAACTGGATTCCAAACCATTGTCCTTGCAGAATATGCAAAACTTTTATACCTGAATTAGGTTTTCTTTAGTTTCCCCGTTGTCTTCCTTTGTCTATCCTTTCACATTTTATTTAAAATATTTAAAAAAATTGTATATACGGTATTCTTTATAGATTTTTTATATTTAGTTATTTATTGTTTTTAATGTTTTTAAAGTTGACTTTAATTAGCCTCAGAGCTACATTTTCTTGTAAACTTGTCAACTATAAATAAATTAATCATATCATATCATATCATACGTCATCACAACGACGTTCTTCTGAAATGACATTGGATAAGCGCACAGTGCCTTGTTAGCGCAGTAGGCAGCGCGTCAGTCTCATAATCTGAAGGTCGTGAGTTCAATCCTCACACAGGGCAAGGCTTTTAAAACCCCACAGTAAATCAAATTTTATGGCCTATTACAAAACTAGCCACTCAACAATGATTCCGCCCGGGCTCGAACCGGGGACCTTGCGCGTGTGAAGCGCACGTGATAACCGTGATAACCGTGATAACCGCGAAGCGAGCCTCCGGTTCCATGGTGTAATGGTTAGCACGCAGGACTCTGAATCCTGCGATTCGAGTTCAACTCTCGGTGGAATCTGTGGCGTTGGTGATGCCGCACAGGCACCTATGGGCTCTCTAAAATATAACGGCACTTGGAGATTTTGGTCCTTTGCGAGACGTTATCATAACGACGTTCTTCTGAAATGACATTGGATAAGCGCACAGTGCCTTGTTAGCGCAGTAGGCAGCGAGTCAGTCTCATAATCTGAAGGTCTTGAGTTCGATCCTCACACAGGGCAAGGCTTTTAAAACCCCACAGTAAATCAAATGTTTATGGCCTATTACAAAACTAGCCACTCAACAATAATTCCGCCCAGGCTCGAACCGGGGACCTTGCGCGTGTGAAGCGCACGTGATAACCGCTACACTACGGAATGTAATGATTTTTGGAAACGATGACGAGGGAAAGTAATACAAGGCAAAAACAGCTGGAGAAACTGGCAAAAACATGTGGCTTGTTTGTTGCCAGATTCCGTAGTGTAGTGGTTATCACGTGCGCCTAACACGCGCAAGGTCCCGGTTCGAGCCCGGGCCGGAATCATTGATGTTTCCGCGAAGCGAGCCTCCGGTTCCATGGTGTAATAGTTGGCACTCAGGACTCTGATCCTGCGATTCGAGTTCAAGTCTCGGTGGAATCTGTGGCGTTGGTGGTGCCGCACAGGCACCTATGGGTTCTTTAAAATATAACGGCACTTGGAGATTTTGGTCCTTTACTGAGCTGTATAAAGCTAAAACAAAACAGGTCCAGAAATGTTGAATGAACTTTTTATCTTTCCTGAACCAGTGTATAATTTGAGGAAGGACAAACTCAAGGTAACAAAATATTTTCAGTGAGATATGGGATCGAAACACTGTCTAATGTTGGGTTAAAGCTTTGGAACTCTTTGCCTAACGAGAATCGGAACGCTGGTACTTTAATTGAGTTTCGAAGCAAAATAAGAAACTGGATTCCAAACCATTGTCCTTGCAGAATATGCAAAACTTTTATACCTGAATTAGGTTTTCTTTAGTTTTCCCCCGATTGTCTTCCTTTGGTCTATCCTTTGACATATTATTTAAAATATTTAAAAAAATTGTATATACGGTATTCTTTATAGATTTTTTATATTTAGTTATTTATTGTTTTTAATGTTTTTAAAGTTGACTTTAATTAGCCTCAGAGCCTACATTTTCTTGTAAACTTGTCAACTATAAATAAATTAATCATATCATATCATATCATAACGTCATCACAACGACGTTCTTCTGAAATGACATTGGATAAGCGCACAGTGCCTTGTTAGCGTGGTAAGGCAGCGCGTCAGTCTCATAATCTGAAGGTCTTGAGTTCGATCCTCACACAGGGCAAGGCTTTTAAAACCCCACAGTAAATCAAATGTTTATGGCCTATTACAAAACTAGCCACTCAACAATGATTCCGCCCGGGCTCGAAACCGGGGACCTTGCCGGCGTGTGAAGCGCAAAGTGATAACCGCTACACTACGGAATCTTATGAACTTTGGAAACGATGACGAGGGAAAGTAATACAAGGCAATAACAGCTGGAGAAACTGGCAAAAACATGTGCTTGTTAGTTGCCAGATTCCGTAGTGTAGTGGTTATCACGTGCGCCTAACACGCGCAACGTCCCCGGTTCGAGCCCGGGCGGAATCATTGATGTTTCCCGCGAATCCAGCCTCCGGTTCCCATGGTGGTAATGGTTCGCACTCAGGACTCTGAATCCTGCGATTCGAGTTGAAGTCTCGGTGGGAATCTGTGGCGTTGGTGATGCCCGCACAGGCACCTAATGGGCTCTTTAAAAAATAACGGCATTTGAAGATTTTTGGTCCTTTGCGAGACGTCATCATAACGACGTTGTTCTGAAATGAACATTGGATAAGCGCACAGTGCCTTGTTAGCGTGGGTACGCAGCGCGTCAGTCTTCATAATCTGAAGGTCGTGAGTTAGATCCTCACACAGGGCAAAGGCTTTTAAAACCCCACAGTAAATCAATGTTTATGGCCTATTACAAAACTAGCCACTCAACAATAATACCGCCCGGGCTCGAACCGGGGACCTTGCGCGTGTGAAGCGCACGTGATAACCGCTACACTACGGAAATCTTATGAACTTTGGAAACGATGACGAGGGAAAGTAATAACAAGGCAAAAACAGCTGGAGAAACTGGCAAAAACATGTGGCTTGTTATTTGCCAGATTCCGTAGTGTAGTGGTTATCACGTGCGCCTAACACGCGCAAGGTCCCCGGTTCGAGCCCGGGCGGAATCCATTGATGTTTCCGCGAAGCGAGCCTCCAGTTCCATGGTGTAATGGTTAGCACGCAGGATTCTGAATCCTGCCGATTCGAGTTCAAGTCTCGGTGGAATCTGTGGCGTTGGTGATGCCGCACAGGCACCTATGGGCTCTTTAAAATATAACGGCACTTGGAGATTTTGGTCCTTTGCGAAACGTTATCATAACGACGTTCTTCTGAAATGACATTGAGAAGCGCACAGTGCCTTGTTAGCGCAGTAGGCAGCGCGTCAGTCTCATAATCTGAAGATCGTGAGTTCGATCCTCACACAGGGCAAGGCTTTTAAAACCCCAACAGTAAATCAATGTTATGGCCTATTACAAAACTAGCCACTCAACAATAATTCCGCTCAGGCTCGAACCGGGGACCTTGCGCGTGTGAAGCGCACGTGGTAACCGCTACACTACGGAATCTAATGAATTTTGGAAACGATGAACGAGGGAAAGTAATACAAGGCCAAAACAGCTGGAGAAACTGGCAAAAACATGTGGCTTGTTTGTCGCCAGAATTCCGTAGTGTAGTGGTTATCACGTGCGCCTAACACGCGCAAGGTCCCCGGTTCGAGCCCGGGCGGAATCATTGATGTTTTCCGCGAAGCGAGCCTCCGGTTCTATGGTGTAATAGTTAGCACTCAGGACCTCTGATCCTGCGATTTCGAGTTCAAGTCTCGGTGGAATCTGTGGCGTTGGTGGTGCCGCATCAGGCACCTATGGGCTCTTTAAAATATAACGCGCTTGGAGATTTTGGTCCTTTGCGAGACGTCATCATAACAACGTTCTTGCTGAAATGAACTTGGATAAGCGCACAGTGCCTTGTTAACGCAGTAGGCAGCGCGTCAGTCTCATAATCTGAAGGTCGTGAGTTCGATCCTCACACAGGGCTAGGCTTTTAAAACCCACAGTAAATCAAATGTTTATGGCCTATTACAAAAACTAGCCACTCAACAATAATTCCGCTCAGGCTCGAACCGGGGACCTTGCGCGTGTGAAGCGCACGTGATAACCGCTACACTACGGAATCTAATGAATTTTGGAAACGATGACGAGGGAAAGTAATACAAGGCAAAAACAGCTGGAGAAACTGGCAAAAACATGTGGCTTGTTTGTCGCCAGATTCCGTAGTGTAGTGGTTATCACGTGCGCCTAACACGCGCAAGGTCCCCGGTTCGAGCCCGGGCGGATCATTGATGTTTCCGCGAAGCGAGCCTCCGGTTCCATGGTGTAATAGTTAGCACTCAGGACTCTGAATCCTGCGATTCGAGTTCAAGTCCCGGTGGAATCTGTGGCGTTGGTGGTGCCGCACAGGCACCTATGGGCTCTTTAAAATATAACGGCGCTTGGAGATTTTGGTCCTTTGCGAGACGTCATCATAACGACGTTCTTCTGAAATGACATTAAATAAGCGCACAGTGCCTTGTTAACGCAGTAGGCAGCGCGTCAGTCTCATAATCTGAAGGTCGTGAGTTCGATCCTCACACAGGGCTAGGCTTTTAAAACCCCACAGTAAATCAAATGTTTATGGCCTATTACAAAACTAGTCACTCAACAATGATTCCGCCCGGGCTCGAACCGGGGACCTTGCGCGTGTGAAGCGCACGTTATAACCGCTACACTACGGAATCTATTGAATTTTGGAAACGATGACGAGGGAAAGTAATACAAGGCCAAAACAGCTGGAAAAACTGGCAAAAACATGTGGCTTGTGTGTTGCCAGATTCCGTAGTGTAGTGGTTATGGCGTGCGCCTAACACGCGCAAGTTCCCCGGTTCGAGCCCGGGCGGAATCATTGATGTTTCCGCGAAGCGAGCCTCCGGTTCCATGGTGTAATGGTTCGCACTCAGGACTCTGAATCCTGCAATCCGAGTTCAAGTCTCCGTGGAACCTGTGGCGTTGGTGGTGCCGCACAGGCACCTATGGGCTCTTTAAAAAATAACGGCACTTGAAGATTTTGGTCCTTTGCGAGACGTCATCATAACGACGTTGTTCTGAAATGACATTGGATAAGCGCACAGTGCCTTGTTAGCGTGGTAGGCAGCGCGTCAGTCTCATAATCTGAAGGTCGTGAGTTAGATCCTCACACAGGGCAAGGCTTTTAAAACCCCACAGTAAATCAAATGTTTATGGCCTATTACAAAACTAGCCACTCCAACAATAATTCCGCCCGGGCTCGAACAGGGGACCTTTGCGCGTGTGAAGCGCACGTGATAACCGCTACACTAAGGAATCTTTTAAACTTTGGAAACGATGACGAGGGAAAGTAATACAAGGCAAAAACAGCTGGAGAAACTGGCAAAACATGTGGCTTGTTAGTTGCCAGATTCCGTAGTGTAGTGGTTATCACGTGCGCCTAACACGCGCAAGGTCCCCGGTTCGAGCCCGGGCGGAATCATTGATGTTTCCGCGAAGCGAGCCTCCAGTTCCATGGTGTAATGGTTAGCACGCAGGATTCTGAATCCTGCGATTCGAGTTCAAGTCTCGGTGGAATCTGTGGCGTTGGTGATGCCGCACAGGCACCTATGGGCTCTTTAAAATATAACGGCACTTGGAGATTTTGGTCCTTTGCGAGACGTTATCATAACGACGTTCTTCTGAAATGACATTGGATAAGCGCACAGTGCCTTGTTAGCGCAGTAGGCAGCGCGTCAGTCTCATAATCTGAAGGTCGTGAGTTCGATCCTCACACAGGGCAAGGCTTTTAAAACCCCACAGTAAATCAAATGTTTATGGCCTATTACAAAACTAGCCACTCAACAATATTCCGCCCGGGCTCGAACCGGGGACCTTGCGCGTGTGAAGCGCACGTGATAACCGCTACACTACGGAATCTTTGGAATTTTGGAAACGATGACGAGGGAAAGTAATACAAGGCAAAAACAGCTGGAGAAACTGGCAAAAACATGTGGCTTGTTAGTTGCCAGATTCCGTAGTGTAGTGGTTATCACGTGCGCCTAACACGCGCAAGGTCCCCGGTTCGAGCCCGGGCGGAATCATTGATGTTTCCGCGAAGCGAGCCTCCGGTTCCATGGTGTAATGGTTAGCACTCAGGACTCTGAATCCTGCGATTCGAGTTCAAGTCTCGGTGGAATCTGTGGCGTTGGTGGTGCCGCACAGGCACCTATGGGCTCTTTAAAATATAACGGCACTTGGAGATTTTGGTCCTTTGCGAGACGTCATCATAACGACGTTCTTCTGAAATGACATTGGATAAGCGCACAGTGCCTTGTTAGCGCAGTAGGCAGCGCGTCAGTCTCATAATCTGAAGGTCGTGAGTTCGATCCTCACACAGGGCAAGGCTTTTAAAACCCCACAGTAAATCAAATGTTTATGGCCTATTACAAAACTAGCCACTCAACAATATTCCGCCCGGGCTCGAACCGGGGACCTTGCGCGTGTGAAGCACACGTGATAACCGCTACACTACGGAATCTTATGAACTTTGGAAACGATGACGAGGGAAAGTAATACAAGGCAAAAACAGCTGGAGAAACTGGCAAAAACATGTGGCTTGTTAGTTGCCAGATTCCGTAGTGTAGTGGTTATCACGTGCGCCTAACACGCGCAAGGTCCCCGGTTCGAGCCCGGGCGGAATCATTGATGTTTCCGCGAAGCGAGCCTCCGGTTCCATGGTGTAATGGTTAGCACTCAGGACTCTGAATCCTGCGATCCGAGTTCAAGTCTCGGTGGAACTGTGGCGTTGGTGGTGCCGCACAGGCACCTATGGGCTCTTTAAAAATAACGGCACTTGAAGATTTTGGTCCTTTGCGAGACGTCATCATAACGACGTTGTTCTGAAATGACATTGGATAAGCGCACAGTGCCTTGTTAGCGCAGTAGGCAGCGCGTCAGTCTCATAATCTGAAGGTCGTGAGTTCGATCCTCACACAGGGCAAGGCTTTTAAAACCCCACAGTAAATCAAATGTTTATGGCCTATTACAAAATTAGCCACTCAACAATAATTCCGCCCGGGCTCGAACCGGAGACCTTGCGCGTGTGAAGCGCACGTGATAACCGCTACACTACGGAATCTAATGAATTTTGGAAACGATGACGAGGGAAAGTAATACAAGGCAAAAACAGCTGGAGAAACTGGCAAAAACATGTGGCTTGTTAGTTGCCAGATTCCGTAGTGTAGTGGTTATCACGTGCGCCTAACACGCGCAAAGTCCCCAGTTGGAGCCCGGACGGAATCATTGATGTTTTCGCGAAGCGAGCCTCCGGTTCCATGGTGTAATGGTTAGCACTCAGGTCTCTGAATCCTGCGATTCGAGTTCAAGTCTCGGTGGAACCTGTGGCGTTGGTGGCTCCGCACAGGCACCTATGGGCTCTTTAAAAAATAACGGCACTTGAAGATTTTGGTCCTTTGCGAGACGTCATCATAACGACGTTCTTCTGAAATGACATTGGATAAGCGCACAGTGCCTTGTTAGCGTGGTAGGCAGCGCGTCAGTCTCATAATCTGAAGGTCGTGAGTTAGATCCTCACACAGGGCAAGGCTTTTAAAACCCCACAGTAAATCAAATGTTTATGGCCTATTACAAAATTAGCCACTCAACAATAATTCCGCCCGGGCTCGAACCGGAGACCTTGCGCGTGTGAAGCGCACGTGATAACCGCTACACTACGGAATCTAATGAATTTTGGAAACGATGACGAGGGAAAGTAATACAAGGCAAAAACAGCTGGAGAAACTGGCAAAAACATGTGGCTTGTTAGTTGCCAGATTCCGTAGTGTAGTGGTTATCACGTGCACCTAACACGCGCAAGGAGCCCGGTTCGAGCCCGGGCGGAATCATTGATGTTTCCGCGAAGCGAGCCTCCGGTTCCA
This sequence comes from Hydractinia echinata, assembly GCA_030067915.1. Classification (NCBI taxonomy): domain Eukaryota; kingdom Metazoa; phylum Cnidaria; class Hydrozoa; order Anthoathecata; family Hydractiniidae; genus Hydractinia; species Hydractinia echinata. Next base: position 3,850 of record JASGCC010000323.1, on the reverse strand, counting down.
TGGTGTAATGGTTAGCACTCAGGACTCTGAATCCTGCGATTCGAGTTCAAGTCTCGGTGGAATCTGTGGCGTTGGTGGTGCCGCACAGGCACCTATGGGCTCTTTAAAATATAACGGCACTTGAGATTTTGGTCCTTTGCGAACGTCATCATAACGACGTTCTTCTGAAATGACATTGGATAAGCGCACAGTGCCTTGTTAGCGCAGTAGGCAGCGCGTCAGTCTCATAATCTGAAGGTCGTGAGTTCGATCCTCACACAGGGCAAGGCTTTTAAAACCCCACAGTAAATCAAATGTTTATGGCCTATTACAAAACTAGCCACTCAACAATGATTCCGCCCGGGCTCGAACCGGGGACCTTGCGCGTGTGAAGCGCACGTGATAACCGCTACACTACGGAATCTAATGAATTTTGGAAACGATGACGAGGAAAGTAATACAAGGCAAAAACAGCTGGAGAAACTGGCAAAAACATGTGGCTTGTTAGTTGCCAGATTCCGTAGTGTAGTGGTTATCACGTGCGCCTAACACGCGCAAAGTCCCCAGTTCGAGCCCGGGCGGAATCATTGATGTTTCCGCGAAGCGAGCCTCCGGTTCCATGGTGTAATGGTTAGCACTCAGGTCTCTGAATCCTGCGATTCGAGTTCAAGTCTCGGTGGAACCTGTGGCGTTGGTGGTTCCGCACAGGCACCTATGGGCTCTTTAAAAAATAACGGCACTTGAAGATTTTGGTCCTTTGCGAGACGTCATCATAACGACGTTCTTCTGAAATGACATTGGATAAGCGCACAGTGCCTTGTTAGCGTGGTAGGCAGCGCGTCAGTCTCATAATCTGAAGGTCGTGAGTTAGATCCTCACACAGGGCAAGGCTTTTAAAACCCCACAGTAAATCAAATGTTTATGGCCTATTACAAAACTAGCCACTCAACAATATTCCGCCCGGGCTCGAACCGGGGACCTTGCGCGTGTGAAGCGCACGTGATAACCGCTACACTACGGAATCTAATGAATTTTGGAAACGATGACGAGGGAAAGTAATACAAGGCAAAAACAGCTGGAGAAACTGGCAAAAACATGTGGCTTGTTAGTTGCCAGATTCCGTAGTGTAGTGGTTATCACGTGCGCCTAACAGCGCAAGGTCCCCGGTTCGAGCCCGGGCGGAATCATTGATGTTTCCGCGAACGAGCCTCCGGTTCCATGGTGTAATGGTTAGCACTCAGGACTCTGAATCCTGCGATCGAGTTCAAGTCTCGGTGAATGTGGCGTTGGTGGTGCCGCACAGGCACCTATGGGCTCTTTAAAATATAACGGCACTTGGAGATTTTGGTCCTTTGCGAGACGTCATCATAACGACGTTGTTCTGAAATGACATTGGATAAGCGCACAGTGCCTTGTTAGCGTGGTAGGCAGCGCGTCAGTCTCATAATCTGAAGGTGGAGTTAGATCCTCACACAGGGCAAGGCTTTTAAAACCCCACAGTAAATCAAATGTTTATGGCCTATTACAAAACTAGCCACTCAACAATGATTCCGCCCGGGCTCGAACCGGGGACCTTGCGCGTGTGAAGCGCACGTGATAACCGCTACACTACGGAATCTAATGAATTTTGGAAACGATGACGAGGAAAGTAATACAAGGCAAAAACAGCTGGAGAAACTGGCAAAAACATGTGGCTTGTTAGTTGCCAGATTCCGTAGTGTAGTGGTTATCACGTGCGCCTAACACGCGCAAGGTCCCCGGTTCGAGCCCGGGCGGAATCATTGATGTTTCCGCGAAGCGAGCCCGGTTCCATGGTGTAATGGTTAGCACTCAGGACTCTGAATCCTGCGATTCGAGTTCAAGTCTCGGTGGAATCTGTGGCGTTGGTGGTGCCGCACAGGCACCTATGGGCTCTTTAAAATATAACGGCACTTGAGATTTTGGTCCTTTGCGAGACGTCATCATAACGACGTTCTTCTGAAATGACATTGGATAAGCGCACAGTGCCTTGTTAGCGCAGTAGGCAGCGCGTCAGTCTCATAATCTGAAGGTCGTGAGTTCGATCCTCACACAGGGCAAGGCTTTTAAAACCCCACAGTAAATCAAATGTTTATGGCCTATTACAAAACTAGCCACTCAACAATGATTCCGCCCGGGCTCGAACCGGGGACCTTGCGCGTGTGAAGCGCACGTGATAACCGCTACACTACGGAATCTAATGAATTTTGGAAACGATGACGAGGGAAAGTAATACAAGGCAAAAACAGCTGGAGAAACTGGCAAAAACATGTGGCTTGTTAGTTGCCAGATTCCGTAGTGTAGTGGTTATCACGTGCGCCTAACACGCGCAAGGTCCCCGGTTCGAGCCCGGGCGGAATCATTGATGTTTCCGCGAAGCGAGCCTCCGGTTCCATGGTGTAATGGTTAGCACTCAGGACTCTGAATCCTGCGATTCCGAGTTCAAGTCTCGGTTGGAATTGTGCCGTTGTTAGCGCAGTAGGCAGCCGTCAGTCTCATAATCTGAAGGTCGTGAGTTCGATCCTCACACAGGGCAAGGCTTTTAAAACCCCACAGTAAATCAAATGTTTATGGCCTATTACAAAACTAGCCACTCAACAATGATTCCGCCCGGGCTCGAACCGGGGACCTTGCGCGTGTGAAGCGCACGTGATAACCGCTACACTACGGAATCTAATGAATTTTGGAAACGATGACGAGGAAAGTAATACAAGGCAAAAACAGCTGGAGAAACTGGCAAAAACATGTGGCTTGTTAGTTGCCAGATTCCGTAGTGTAGTGGTTATCACGTGCGCCTAACACGCGCAAGGTCCCCGGTTCGAGCCGGCGGAATCATTGATGTTTCCGCGAAGCGAGCCTCCGGTTCCATGGTGTAATGGTTAGCACTCAGGACTCTGAATCCTGCGATCGAGTTCAAGTCTCGGTGGAACTGTGGCGTTGGTGGTGCCGCACAGGCACCTATGGGCTCTTTAAAAAATAACGGCACTTGAAGATTTTGGTCCTTTGCGAGACGTCATCATAACGACGTTGTTCTGAAATGACATTGGATAAGCGCACAGTGCCTTGTTAGCGCAGTAGGCAGCGCGTCAGTCTCATAATCTGAAGGTCGTGAGTTCGATCCTCACACAGGGCAAGGCTTTTAAAAACCCCACAGTAAATCAAATGTTTATGGCCTATTACAAAACTAGCCACTCAACAATGATTCCGCCCGGGCTCGAACCGGGGACCTTGCGCGTGTGAAGCGCACGTGATAACCGCTACACTACGGAATCTAATGAATTTTGGAAACGATGACGAGGGAAAGTAATACAAGGCAAAAACAGCTGGAGAAACTGGCAAAAACATGTGGCTTGTTAGTTGCCAGATTCCGTAGTGTAGTGGTTATCACGTGCGCCTAACACGCGCAAGGTCCCGGTTCGAGCCCGGGCGGAATCATTGATGTTTCCGCGAAGCGAGCCTCCGGTTCCATGGTGTAATGGTTAGCACTCAGGACTCTGAATCCTGCGATCGAGTTCAAGTCTCGGTGGAACTGTGGCGTTGGTGGTGCCGCACAGGCACCTATGGGCTCTTTAAAAAATAACGGCACTTGAAGATTTTGGTCCTTTGCGAGACGTCATCATAACGACGTTCTTCTGAAATGACATTGGATAAGCGCACAGTGCCTTGTTAGCGTGGTAGGCAGCGGCGGTCGTGAGTTAAGATACTAAGACAGGGCAAGGCTTTAAACCCACAGTAAAATCAAAATGTTTATGGCTTATAAAAAACTAGCCACTCAACACTGAATCCGACCCGGGCTCAAACCGGGACCTTGCGCGTGTGAAAGCGCAACGTGATAACCGGATACCGTGATAAC